>PVJC01001699.1:0-89172 GCA_004026665.1 Murina feae | reverse complement strand
TTCTAATCGAGATCTTTACTTGCTCTTTTTTAAAAACGTACTTGGTATATGATATTATATTGGCCATATTAGTTTTAGAGACAGTATCTGTGGTTGACATTTTTTTAAAATTTATTTTTGTAAAATATTTATTTATTTATTTCAGAGAGTAAGGGGGAGAGAGAGAGAGAGAGAGAGAGAGAGAGAGAGAGAGAGAGAGCGAGCTAGAAACATCAATGATAAAAGAGCATCATTAATTGGCTACCTAATGGGGATCCAGCCCGCAACCTGGGCATGTGCCCTTGACCGGAATCAAACCCGGGACCCTTCGTCCACAGGCCAACGCCTATCCACTGAGCAAAACTGGCTATGGCTGTGATTTGACATTTTTATACTTCACCATGTGATCACCCCCTTAAGTCTAGTAATCATCTGATGCTGTGACACTTATCATAGTGTTCTTGACTACGTTCTCCTTCTGCTTTTTCACCCATCCAAGTCTTACCTGAGGATTGCAGTTCCGGACTTTCAAGGAGACTGCATAGGATCAAAGGAGAATACACTGACCACCAACCTTCTCTCTCTGATAAGCGTAGACAGGTCATTATAGATTTGGTTTAGAGTTACGGTTTTCAACTTAGTCATCTAAATTTCTCCCTTTATTTTATTTTTCAATTACAGTTGCCATATAGCATTATTTTAGTTTCAGGGTACAATATAGTGATTAGACATCTCGCTTATGAAATGATCACCCGATATATCTATTACCCACCTGACATCATATATAGTTATTACAATATCATTGACTATTGTTGTACTTGACATCCCTATGACTATTCTGTAATTTCCTATTTGTACTTCTTAATCCCTTTACTTTTTTTTTAACCCATCTCCCAAACCCCCTTCCATTAGCAACCTTCAAAATGTTCTCTGCATCTATGCATCTGTTTCTGTTATGCTGATTTATTTTTTAAATTCCACATATAAGTGAAATTCAGTGGCATTTGTCTTCTTCTGTCTGACATTTCACTCACCACTCTCTAGGTCCATCCATGTTGTTATCAATGATAAGATTTTATTATTTTTTTATGGCTGAGTCATATTCCACTGGTTATAGGCATCACATCTTTATCAACTCATCTATTGATTGTCACTTAGGTAGCTTCCATATCTTGGTTATTGCAAATAATGCTGCAGTAACCATATAGATGTATATACTCTTTGATTTAGTGTCTTGGTTTCTGTTTTGTTTTTGGGATAAATACCCAGAATTGGAATTGCTGGGTTCTTTGTCTCTTGTTATAGACTTTGTTTTAAAGTCTATTTTCTCTGGTATAAGTATTGTTACCCTAGCTTTTTTTTTTTTTTCAATTTTCATGAAAAAAATTTTTCTATCCCTACACTTTCGGTCTGTGTGTCTTTTGATCTGAAGTAGGTCTCTTATAGACAGCATGTGTTACGGTCTTGTTTTGTTATCCATTCAGCCTCCATATGTCTTTCAATTAGAGCATTTAATCCATTTGCAAGTAATTGTTGACAAATATATATTTATGCCATTCTATTATTCATATTTTTATCTTTTTTTTATTCTTCTTACAGAAGACCCTTTAATATTTCTTGTACTATTGGTTTGGTGGTGATGAAGACATTTAGCTCTTTTGTGTCTGGGAAGCTCTTTATCTGATCTTCATTTCTAAATGACAGCTTGCTCCATAGAGTAATCTTGATCATAGGACATTGCTTGTCCTCACTTTGAGTCTATCATGCCACTCCCTCCTGGCCTGAAATGTTTCTGCTGAGAAATTAGCCAACAGTTCTATGGGAGCTCTTTTGTAGGTAAGTAACTGCTTTTCTCTTGCTGCTTTTAAGATTCTTTCTTTGTCGTTAAACTTTGGCATGTTAATTATAATGTGCCTTGGTGTGGGCCTCTTTGGGTTCATTTTGTGTGGACTCTGTGCTTCCTGGACTTGTATGTCTAGGTTAGGGAAGTTTTCCACCATTATTTTTTTTCACATACTTTTTAAAATTTCTTGCTCTCTCTCTTCTCCTTCTAGGACCTCCATGATGAGGATGTTGGTACACTTGAAGTTGTCCCAAAGACTCCTTAGGCTATCCTCATTTTTAAATCCTTTTTCTTTTCACTGTTCTGATTGGGTGTTTTCTGCTTCCTTATCTTCCTAGTGCCACATGCAGCACAGATTGCCACACCCTCTTCTGGGTGTCACTTTCAACTCACAGTGCCTAAAATCAGACCAAACCCCACTCACTCAGCATTCTCTCCCCAGATGCCCCAGTCCCAGATTCTGTCATCACTGATTTTGTCTTGTTTTTTATCCACCACCAAGAAAAGAGTAATTCTTTGATCTGGGCCTTTAAAAAGCCTTCTTTCCATCCCCTGTTTTGGCAGAAACTTCCTGCTATTCCTTTCCCCATGGTTGTGGGATCTTCTTAAGTGGTGGTCATGCCTAAAGCCACCTTCCTGGTTGCATCCTACATATGGAAGGACTAACATTCCTGCAACATGGAAATTACCTAGCTGCTTGTTCATTAAGCTAGTCCCTATCTGACACTTTGTCTTCTCTTTAGGGGTGTCTTCTATTCCAATTAGGCAAGTTCAGCTCTTGACTGCTAAAGTTGCTTACTTCCCAACTCCAAGCATATGCTACTCTTGGTCTCACCAGCAGGGAAACCCTTTCCCATTCTCTTAGTCTACACTTCTGCATGGATCTCTGTTCAGCTCCTCCTGATGAATGAACTTTTCCCTGTGTGCTCAGTTTCTTGATTTCCCCCCACGATAAAGGCAATATGAGGTCAGTTTTCAGTGTAGACATTTGAGCCCATGAATATATATATATATATATATATATATATATATATATATATTCTCTCAAGTTAAAACAGTCAGCAGATTGACTGGAAATGGGAGGGGTCAGGCATCAATTGGAATACATGAGGGAAGGAGAACAAGTAAGAAATGATGTAAGAGTGTTAAGTTAATCCATTAAGTTAAGGGTGGGTTTCACACCAGTGACATTGAAAGCCCCATGGTATAGCGAGCACACAAAATTATGCTCATTGGGTAACTCTCACTGACCTTCCCATTTGCTTTGACACTTGACCAACCACCAATGGCCATCATACATTCTTGTCCGCACATTCCATACATGTATCTCTTGTGTCTCTCAAGCTGCTGCACCGCAGTGTCCGTTAAATTTTTCTTTCTCTACCTCCCTCCACTTTGCTAGATCAGGAGAAGACCAGGGATCTTTGCTAAGTAAGGAGTATATGGCAGGCAGGGAAATGACAGAAGGAAAACATTTCTGCTCTCTTATTGTTCGACAAGAGGATGGCCGGAAAGAATGGAACTTATGAGAAGCTTGGCATGGTGGTGGGATTCAAGCTCCATGGATAAAGAAAGAGAAACCCGCAGTGGCAGCCCACTGCCTGCCCTGCAGTCTCCACCACCTCCCCTGGGTTAAACCTGCGCAGGCTCATCATGCACTCTGATGACACTGCCTATTCCTTGTGCTTTTTGTGTCTCCTCCATGGACTGGAGAGGCATGATGCATGGCTGTCTCAGTCACCGCCCTAACCCTAGCATGCCCCAAGTGAGAGCGGATTTATATGATGGATGACTTGCTCAGTTGCATGGATTAGGGCTGTGAAAGATGATTGCTCTCTTTGTATTTTAAAAGCATTCTTCCCTCATTCAGAACCTTCTACCCCACCTCCCAATCTAGATCAATCTTTGAAAAATGGGAAGAACCTGTCTTCTGTCCTGGCTTTATGAATTGACCAAATGATCTTAACAACAGATTTGACCAATCTCATTTCAGTTGTCTCATTTAAATAAATATACTACTAAAGCATTGAACTAAAATAGTCTATAGCTAAGGCCCCTTTCAACTTGGAATTCAGTGAATAAACACGAAAGACAGAAACGAGTTCACAGAAGAGAAGGCTGAAAGGAATTATCATCATCCCAGTGAGGCAGAGATTGATGAATTGTGACCAGCAGTGGTCTCTCACCCCACCTGTGGGCACACATGAGCCCATTGTCTCCTGGACAAGAGAATTCACCAGACAGGTTCAGGAATAATACAGCACTGATAGTCTGCTTTCTCTTTAGTGTAATAATAAACTGATATTTATATCATTTGATCCAACCTCTTGGTTGCATAAAGAGAATTAGAAGAAATGAAAGCAGGGTTTGCCTGCAACCTCTTCTATCTGCTTGAGCACCAAAAATGTGTATTCTTTGTATTTGTTCTAATTACTCATCAGTTTCTTATTGAATGACCTAAGGAAAACAATGACTTGGGGTTTCTGCTAAATCTATCCACTTAAGCAAAAGATTAGATCTACTTGCTGTTTCTGCTCAACATTGTGGTGTGAGGTTGTTTATTGAGGACATTAGTGAATGGTAGGATGGCTGGAAATTGCCAAGGGCAGATACAGATTATGGTGGAATGACTTGTGAATAAGTTATGGAAATAAGAAATTGGTTTTTCCTAATGGAGAAAGATACAAATGTCCTCACCTTTTGAGAAGCTCCAAAGCCAGAATAATTTTTTTTTTTTTTTAAAAAAACATGTGCCTTGTTTCTTTGGAATTCAGGTAATTATTTTCACAAATGAGGATTCTTGCCTCAAAATGTGCCAACCCCAACTCCATGCCTGGCATACAATAATAAATGGTAACAGTGATTACTACTATTCTTCAGAACAGTCATGTAACTACTCTCCTACTGACTGGTGTGTGTGTGTGTGTGTGTGAGAGAGAGAGAGAGAGAGAGAGAGAGAGAGAGAGAGAGAGAGAGATATTTGTCATGCTGGTTATTCTTTGGATCTTATTCTTCTATTTAAGAAGGAAATGTTATTTTGAAAAACTGTTTTGTGGTACATTCCAGCTCAGGGTGTTATGACATTGACATATGAGTCAATATTCTTACCCTGGTAATGTCATCATTCCTTCCTTCCTTCCTTCACTCACAAGTAGCTAAGGTACAGTTAACAGGCCCAGGACCCCAAATTCATGATAAAATTGTAAGATGAAATTTAAAATGAATAAAACGATGCAAGTTGTATTCATTATCAAGGACTAGCCAATCACAGAGAGGAATATACACTATGAAAGGATATGATCCGATCTATCCCAGGTGCGGGAGAGGGCCAAGATATAGCCACTGTCATGTCAGCGTTTCTCTTCCATATTCCTGGGGCAGGTTCTGTCCTTTCTGAGCTGGCTGGCCTTCCTCCTGGACCCTCTGCAACCTTCCCCGAATGGCCTTGCCCTTGCAAGGTGTGTCCTCCCCTAGCAGTGGCCAATTACACGCCACAGGGCCAGCCTTTCTCCACAAAGTCCATAAACCCTGTCTCTGTGCAGAATCAATGCCCATTTATATCTGCTAATGTGTTAATAACAGGAACGTCCCTGGCCATGACCTACCTGAGTCATTACACACTAATCGTCAGAGGCAATTTCGAGCAGATTGACGAGTGATCGGTGTCCTCCCCAGCGTCCAGGCAGGAGGACACATGGCTGCCTTCACAGCCCCTGAGCAGATGGCCCGGGAGCGTAATCACACACTACAGCCGGTGCGGGGCTGGCTGCGGGATGGGGAAGCTCCATGTCTTGCATGCAAAGCTGAGCTCTCTCACCTGGGCCCTCTGCTCCAAGTACCTCCTTCCATTTTGGAACAGAATCCAAGCCCTCCCTGACCTTTGTGCTCATTGAAAACTCATCACACAAATAACTCTCTAAAGATGTTGAAAAGATGAGATTTATCTGTATCATCCTAATATGCCTGAAGCCGGTCTAATTCCTTCCCCCCTTTCCTGTGTAATCCCTGTCCAGATGCCTAGTCCAAAGCCATGCTCAGTTTGTGCTTGTGATTGGACATTAAGATTTCTTCCCTTAAGTTTTAACTTGAGCATTTATTGTTGCTGTATCACTCCCTACAATGATCATTTTGAAGGTTACGCAATATGTCATTAGGATTACCTAGGAGGTGCCTGCTCTGTCACTAACACCGTTATTGCCAAGTTAATGCAGTACCTACTGAGTTTTCTTTCTTGGAATGAGTTTTTGAGGATAAATACCCCTGAGGGCAATTCTTCAGTCAAAGGATATAAGCATCTTTATGATTTTGGATGCATTTTGCTAGTCATTTTTTAAGTGGCTAGTGTTAATTTATAGGCAGCTCATTGTCTTGTGTGTCATTTGCTCATCATGAAGATTCAGGTTATATGTAAGAGGAGCTAGGCAATGGGGTTGGGAATATGAGTGAGATTGAACCTTTACCTTCAAGGAACTCAAAGAACAGAGGCAGAAGCCAGATTAGAAGACAACCCATTGTTCTCTGATATGAGGGCGCCCTATGGAAAAGGAGGTGCAGAATCCATGGATTCTGGCACAAAATGTTACTTCTGAGACCCATGTAAGTTAGGATCCTCAACCTTTGATGGATCTGAGGAGGTGTGAATGCCATGCTATTACTTGACAAGGGTTTAGAGATTATAGAGGTCAGGGATGTGATGGTTCTCTAGTCCCACGTACCATCTATCATCCCTATATATATGACTAGGGGCCCGGTGCACAAAAATTTGTGCACTCGGGAGGTCCCTCAGCCCGGCCTGTGCCCCCTCGCAGTCTGGGACCCCTCAGGGGATGTCCACCTGCTGGCATGCCTGGCCAGCCTGGGTGAGGGACTGATGGCTGTTTGCAGGCTGGCCAAGCCCCTCATTGGGGTGTGGCCAGCCTGGGTGATGGTCTGAGGGGCGTTTTCAGGCTTTCAGGCTGCCCATAGCTCCCATTGACCCAATGTCCCAGCAAGGATGGCTGGAAGCAGGTTTCTGGGGTTTATTTATCTTCTATAATTGATACACTATTCCTTTAAGCCGAGGCCTAGGCAGATAACGAAACCTCCTGTCTGCTTCAGCTGGTGGCTTCCTCTCTGAAGTCAATAAAAATATATTTAAAGGAAAAAAAACTCATTTTTTTGTCGGGGGGAGAGTGTCTATTTGGGGAAAGCCTTGGGGATGGAGACTTGGGACCCCAGAGCATAGTTTTGACAACAATCAGTTCAGCAAAATGTAATAGCAAAAATAGTGCTCAATTTTAGTTCAAGAAGACCTTGCTCATTGTGGTTCTGGGGTGGAACATGTGAAGAGAAGAAATGAGGCATGATGCACCAACCAGAAAGCAGTGGGAAGCTGATAATTGAGGGGAGAGGCCCCAAAGAATCAGTGTTACTGCAGACCTTTGCTTTGCCATAAGCCAATCCTCCACCTTATCTGACCCTTTCTTCTCTCCATTTGATAATCAAATTAACCTCTTCCTTCAAAATGCTCTTACTTAAAAGGTTTTGAGAGTGAGCTTTCAATGGATGCTGTGTGAAGTACCGAGTTCCCGCCTGGGCTCCTGCTGTGGAGAACAGGTTTTGTCCTTAGCAATTCTGAAGAGAAAATCTAATGTGTGTGAGATTTGCTCATGGGCTGGGTCTTGGGTCGAGTAATTTACATGCATCACATCATTTCATCCTCCTCATGAGCTATTGCGATAGGTCCTGCTGCTCACTGCTTTTTTACAGAGGAGCAAACAGGGTGGCATGAATCGCTCAAAGTCAGAGGATGCACAAGAGGTGGAGCAGGATTTGAACTTGACTATGGCACTAAATTCTTTCTATATGCACGACCTTGAGTCAAAGTGCCAATGGAGCTGTACATTTTTTTCAAAGAAATAGAGGCGAGGACTTTTGGCTTCAACAGGGATTTGGGGCTATGTATATGTATATATGTATGTATGTATGTGTGTGTGTGTATGTATGTATGTATATTAATATATTTTATTGATTTTTTACAGAAAGGAAGGGAGAGGGATAGAGAGAAACATTGATGAGAGAGAAACATCGATCAGCTGCCTCCTGTACACCCCCTACTGGTGATATGCCCGCAACCAAGATACATGCCCTTGACCGGAATCGAACCTGGAACTCTTCAGTCTGCAGGCCAATGCTCTATCCACTGAGCCAAACCGGTTTGGGCATCTAGGTTATATTTATTGTTCTAGTTCTCCAAAAAGTAGGTTAAGTTGATGACTGGTATGATTTTATATATATATATATATATATATATATATATATATATATATATATATATCTTTCCTTTTTCTCTTCTTCACGCAAAGAATGAGGAACATGAAATATGCTATACTATGAAATTGCCAATTGAAACATTCTCCGTCCTCACCAGGGACTGCATTAGGAAGGATTCTTGTTAGGAAAAGCAGAGAAGGGAGCTACCCAGGGCCACACTCTAAGTCCTTTTGCTGTCCAAATGCCTCTGGCCTCAGGAGTTTCCCTGGGTTGCAACTAAGTTGCATTCTAAGAAAAAACAAAACTAAGCAAAGCACAAAAACAAAGGTGAAGGACTAACAAGCAAGGGACTGAATTATGCCTTTAGATTATATAAATATAATCTCTCTGTGTGTATGTGTGTGTGTGTGTGTGTGTGTACTGGTATATACTGTATTGTTTAATGTGGACATTCAGATATTTTAATAAAGAGTTAAGGGCATGGGGACATAAAAGAAGGAGTAAAGCTATTTCAGTCTAAAGTGAAAAAGACCTTGTTATTCAGAGCCCATGGCCCTGCCACTGCATGGAGGTGGCCAGCTTCCTTCCTCAGGCTGACTCTGCAAACACGGGTTGAAGAGCCCGGAGGTGCCACACCTGCACAGAGCTCCTACGAAGCCCGTGCATCTTTGCATCCTCCTTTGCAGCCCTCGCGGTGCTTAGCTCAAAGTCACTGGCAGTGCTTGCAAGCCCCCACTCCCCCCTGTGAGAGCTTTGATCATGGATGTGGTCAAAGGGGAGAAATCAAAACCGGTACCCTACCATCCGTGTGATCCTCCTCCTCACCTTTTCCTGCAGGAACTGCTCTCTCGCTATATCAAGCTGGGGGCTGTGGCCATTCTTTCATTCACTCAACCAATACACAAATGCTCTCCTGCACCAGTCATGGGTTCTAGCCTTTGGAGACACAGTGAGAAACAAGACCACATGTTTCCCAGACTTGTGGGGCTTATATTCTTCAGAATAAATGTGTAACTACAAATTGTAGTAAGTACTGGAAGATAAATTGTAGTAAGTGCTGTCAGGCATTCCTGAGAAAAGTCTCTGAGGGTAGAGCCAAACATTTGGGTCTTTTGAAGCTTTGGAAGATGGTGTGGTCGGAACAGAGTGCTGGTACGGAAGCATGTGATTGCGCTGGCAGGGTGGACAGGCAGTGTAACCATCAAGAAGATTTTAGATTTTTATTCCAAGTCCCATGGGTAGCCTGCCATTAAAGGATCTGCAAAAGTAAGGAACATGCTTATGTTTGTGTCTTTAAGAATATTACTCTGGCTACTGTATTGAAGCATTGCCCAGAGGTGAAGTAAAAGCAAGGAGAACAGTTAGAGGTGTGATAACGTAGTCCGGGCATGAGGAATGGCACTGGAGTGGAGTTGTAGCTATGGGGGTGGAAAAAAGTTCAAGGATCCCGTATGCCATCTATCTACCTATCATCTATCTATCTATCTATCTATCTATCTATCTATCTATCTATCTATCTATCTATCATCTCTCTATCTATCATCTATCATCTATCTATCATCTCTCTATCTATCATCTATCTATCTGTCTATCTATCTATCTATCTATCTATCTATCTATCTATCATCTACCTATCATCTACCTACCTGTTTATCCATCCATCCATCCAACCTCCTCCTCCTCATCATCTATTCAATGTTGCATAAAATCCAACCATTTGCTCAATTCTTTAGTGCAGTCATTCACCGCCAGTGGTATATATGAAGTCCTGTGGAAATCACAAAGCCATTTTTGTCTTGTTTGGTTGTTGTTATTTTTTATTTTTATTTTATTGTTTTGCCCCAGAAATAAGCAAAGCGTTTCTTCTTCCCCTATTCAAGTTTGTTTGGACGCAGTCCTCTTGGCTACTGCATTTCCCTTTGTTGTTGTCACCAGCTTTACCTCAGATGACATCGTTTGCTTTATATAAGTTCCTCATGCATCGAGGCTGACATTCTTAATAGTTCTGTCACCTGTGTTACAACAGGCTGCTGAAAACATGCAAGTGATGCCTGCAGGAGATAGGGCCATCTCAGCGGTCTGTGTAACACCAATGGGATGTGAGATAGCAGGAAAATAATTAGTTTAGTTAGATATAAATGGAAAACGAATGAAGATGCCACTAATGTGTGGATGCCTGGGAGGAGGGGGTGGCCTGCTTCCTTTAAGATTTGAGGAAGAATAATTGAATCAATAGCTATGAAAATGAAAGCAATATTAAAAGACTTTTATGGCAACCTAGAAGGCAGGGGGAAGTAAATTCAATCAGCATGCATTTGCTGAGTGCTTATTATGTACCTGTCACTGTGCGAGGCATTTTATCCAAACTAAAAGGGAAAATAATTGCAAGACATAAATGAGACTTTACACTTTGCATGGGGAGTGAATATTTCAGAACACAAGAATGCTTTAAGCAAGTCTTTAAAAGGCTGAGTAGCAATTGTATGCTACATTAATAGGCAAAACTGTTAGGGATAGCAGGAATAACACTGAATATAGGAGACATGAGAGACTCTGACTGTGGTTAATGTAGTTAACTTCTCTGATCACCAGTTCGCTCCTTTATGAAGTGTTCCTATCAGAATGAGGTGTGACATTATGTCTTTATTCAGAAACACCCACAGGTACACTGACGCTGATCAGGTATGTCGGGAAGGTGGGTGGAGAAAATGCCCTTTGGATTTTGGGGCTCCATTATTTTAGTGAATTATCTAGAACCTTCTAGATGTTCATAGAAGAGTTAGTCAGTATAAACCATGGCATAGACTATAAGACTAAACAGATACTGAAAAACATGTAAAGAATAATATTTTGTTGAATATGCCCATCTCATTCAGTAAAAGTTATAAAGCATATACAAATCAATATATTGCTATATTTTCCAGTGCACAGGTGATTCTAGTATATCTGAGTAGTTATTTCAAATTATAGTGAAAGTACTCACTGTATCTCATTGCTGACTCCAGAGGCATGCTTTGATGTTCTCAATGTTCATACACCTTTTTCTTATGGTAGGTCTTGCATGTTTGTTTAAAACTGTTTTATTTTTTGTATCTGATATTTTGATTTTTTTAGTCTTAAGCTTGGTTCATTTGTATCTGTTATTTTATTCTGAATAGATTTTTTGAAATCTCTACCATCACAAGTTCTCTCTTGTTTTATAGTGTTTTATATAATTTGTCTAGTATTTCATTAGTTTTTGACTGTTTTTCAGAGCTCTATTATTTCTTCAGTCATTTCTTCACATCTGAAAAGTCTTAAAATTTTAAATGAAAAAGATTAGAAATGGATACAGATTGCTTTTGTAACTTGCATTAAATTTAATTTTATATCTCATAGGCATTATAACCTTGTTTTTAAAATGTAATCCATAAATGAATGCTTAGAAACTTATAGAGCTTTTCTTAAAAAGATATTGCATGTCACCTCTCAGTTTTATTATTTATCAACTAGTGACTCAGTACATGAAATTCATGCAGGGGGGGGGGGGATGGGGAGTCCCTCAGCCCAGCCTGCACCCTCCCCCATCTGATTGCCCCCAACTGCCTCCCCTGCTGACCTGCTCACCTCAACTGCTCTCCCTTCCTGGCCTGATTGCCCCTAACCACCACTGCCTCAGCCCTACCACCATGGCTTTGTCCAGAAGGACACCCAGAAGGTCTCCTGGTCTAATTAGCATATTACCCTTTTATTAGTATAGATTTATAGAAAAGGGACTTTCCATATCACTAGATGATTATCTATTTCCTCACTTGCTGAAGAAAGAAAAGAAAACCATCCTTAGAGGGATATACCTACTGAATACCCTGAGGGCTAAAGAACAGTTTTAGTGGGGGAGTAGGAAACAGAATAGTAAAACTCAGAGGACTTTTCTAGAGATATATTTTACAAGTTGAAGAGTTGTCTTGATCAAAAAAGAAACTAAGAACTTACAGAGCAGTGGTTCTCAACCTTCCTAATGCCATGACCCTTTAATACAGTTCCTCATGTTGTGGTGACCCCCAACCATAAAATTATTTTTGTTGCTACTTCATAACTGTCATTTTGCTACTGTACTGTTATGAATTATAATGTAAATATCTGATATGCAGGATGTATTTAGACGACCCCTGTGAAAGGGTTGTTTGATCCCCAAGGGGGTCATGACCCATGGTTGCGAACTGCTGTTGTAGAGGAAATGTAAGTATTACTTTAGGGTTATTGAGAAATACCCTGGCTAGGGATGCTAAAGAAGATAAGGACAACTTATTGGCACTCAAGAGAAGTAGTGTTATTCAGTGCTAACTGAATATGCCAGAATGGCCATTATAAACTGAGAAATTATATGCTATGGATCTGGACACTCAAATCTGGGCATCTGGATGGAGCCTTAGGAGTTTTGTGTGTAGGCTTATTGAAGTGAGAGTCTAGAGGAGGGTTAGCAAATAGGTTTCTTGCTTGCACATTCTGATTAATAAAGGCTCCCTGTAGTTTTGTTGGGAAGAGTGCGTCTGAGCTCAGCAGGGGAGAACTGTGATTGATTAGCAATGTCTTCCAGGGGCACAGGAGGAGGAATGAGAGCATAGGTGCCCAGTCTTACTTTTCCACCGCAGACAGGAGAACATTTTTCCTTGTGGTTGGAGAGGAGGGGCAGTTTGCTTCTGGAGACTGTATCTACTTGACTTGGTGAATAAATACCTGCATTTAGAGGATTTTGTTTTATATTACTGTCAAGCAAGGGGGAGTGATGTCATCCTAGAGTCTCACGAGTAATGTTTCAGCTCAGTTGGGATATCTATTAGTATTTCTAACCAAATTCCTTTCCAACACAATGGTTTAATTGTAGGAAAAAATGTTTAGGGAATACTCCTTGATTGGGTTTAAGCAATTTATGCTATTGGATTGTGCTGCAGATTACACTATTAAACAGGCGGGGGGGGACTGAGGGACTTGGCTCTATCAAGTTCAGGGAAGGCGACTCAAAGTGGAATATGATGGCTTCGAAGTCGGTGTCCTCATTTTTGTATGGGCTCCAGGTGGGAGGACTTGGCACTATGTATTGTATCCTTCATACATCTCTCTAAACAGACGCCCTGTCTTAGAAGACAGCCACCAGAGGGAGGAAGTTGTAGAGAAGTTCTGTTGGACACATCTAGAGAGAGTGACATTTCCTTAATCAGCCCTATTAATAAAAAAATGTAGTAAATGTAAACATTTTCAAAATAAGGAAAAATGGAAACTATGTTATAAAATCCTGTAACCTGCACTGTGATATTTGATGCATCTATTGTCATGCGCATCCCCTGGTTTTCCAGGTACACGATAAGCATAACGCTGGGTAAGAGAAACACCGAGCTAGGGGAGGGCAGCTGATGGACAGTGGAATCGAGCCACCATCCTTGAAGCCAGCCTCTGACAGTTGGCAGCTTCTTGCTTGACCTCTCAGGAAAATCAATCAACACATCAGAAGGCTCAATCACTGTGATCTATCCTTAGTCTCATTTGAAGGTGAGGGCACTATGACTCAGAGAAGTCAAGACTCATGGGTTGAAAGTGTTAGAGCAAGATTTAAAAGCTTCTTTTAAAGAGCTAATGCATCATGATGTGCTGTACAGGGGACTGGATTGATGACCTGCAAAGGGGAGATGGTGAGGCTAAAAGTGGCGCTCCCCTGTCAGCTTCTTCCCACACTGTGCACAACCTTCGCCAGTTCCTAACATTCCTCGGCTGGTTTCTGCCTTCTCATCCATGAAGCCACGAGATTCCGTAAAGAGGTGATGTGGAAGTTGAATGACATGATAAGTGTGACAACAGTTTTCATAGCAGAACATATGCACATGTAATGCAGTGCCATTGTTACTGGTGATGTGGGACTTCGGTTCTTGAGTTTGGCAAAGAAAGAATTCAAAGCCAAGAATTCTAGTGCAAAAGGAAACGTATTTCGCAAGCAAAGAGAAAGTACACTCGAAGAGAGGAATGAAGCTGGCTGCTCAGAGAGCTGCCTTGGCCTTTTAGAAACAAAGTCCAGAAGCAAAAGAGGTGAGTCAGCTGGGCTCTGTGGACTCAGGAAATAAGTCAGAGGCAAAAGAAGGGCCCTTGGAGACAGGTTCAGGAGGTTAGCCGGGGATGGGCTGACACTGTCCCTGCTCTACTAGTTGTAAGTCTCATGAGGATCCTTAGAGCTTAGGAAGAAGAAAGCAAAGATACATGCCTGAAGAAAGAAGATGAGGGTGTGCTCTATAGAGAGAGAGTGCACCGGGCCCTTTGTCTTAGGGGATTTAATCTGTTTTCTAAAGGCAGGAATTTTAGAGGAAGTCTCAGTGGAAGATCTCTAGAATATTTATCAGATTTAGGTGTGTTCTTTTTTTAAGATTTTAAAATTGATTTTTAGAGAGAGAGGAAAGGAGAGCGTGAGGGAGGGAGAGAAATAGGAGAGTGAATGGCCTGCCTTCCTCACGCCCCCTGCCTTGGGATCCAGCCTGAAACCCAGGCATGTGCCCCAACTTCCCAGCAACCTTTTGGTGCATACAACAATGCCCAACCAACTGAGCCACACCAGCCAGGGCTGAAGGTGTGTTCTTTAAAGTGCTGAGTCATCAGAATAAACATAAAGGGCCAGGCTCCTGGTCTCTGATTTGATGGCACTAGGGCAGGGGGTCAGTGGTCATTGCATCTGGTCCACATGCCAGCCATGGCATCACTTCATTCGGTTTTGCTGCTTTCCTGGGCCTGGAGCTGAAACACAACTAGTCTTAGACATTATCTCTAGTTTGACCAAAACTGTCTCTGTGGTCAACAGACCCAAGGCTTTGTTCCTAAGATTATTTGATGCTGATCAGAACCTCATTTTCCGGAGGGCTTAATGCTTAAGGGAGCGGTGATGCAAGGGAGAAGGAGGCAGGTGATTCAGGGTGCTGGGTGAGGCTGGTTTGAATCCGCTGTCTTTCTCAGTTTCCCATTCTACCTGCCAAGACATTTCTCTAGATTCTTACTATCCTGCCTCAACACGAGCAAGAGCAGTATGTAGCTGCGGAAGGTTAGAAGAAATCTTTCAGCCCATGAGTGAAAATCATGTATCAGAAATGATTTCAAAGCTTCTAGGAGCCTAGAATTTGATCATATTTGATAATATCATATTACATCAATATCATTTATTAAAAGTCTACTATGTGAAAGTCATCATTCCACTTTTCCTTTGCGGTGAAGAGCAACTTACAACGCGATCCCCATCATAAAGGAACTTAAAATTGTATGGAGAAGAGCATTTTTCAATGTGATCTATTTTTTAAATACCCAAAAGTTTAGAGTATTTCTTTTAACTCGAGGATTTCTTTCTATGGTGATATTCTAGAAATGCCTTATGTTTATCTATATTATGAACTTGTGCATTTCTCAAGAAACACACCTTCTGGCACATTGATATCCTTTTCCCTCACTCCCTGAACTGCCAAAGAAGGAAGACCCTGTGATGTCTCCTTCAGTGGTGCACTTAGGGTTAAGAAAGCTGAAGCCAAGTCTTGTCCATATTCTGCTTCCCAACATGAATGGTTCTGAGACCTGACCTGGGGTGAGGGATATGAATCGCTGCCATTTTTGTGAAAAGCCAAGGTTGATCAGGGTGACTGAACCTGAAACTAACCTAACGCGAGCAGATGGTAGCATGAGGATAGGAATCTATGTTGTGGGCTGAGAGTCAAGATCATAAAATAGTTGAAGTGTGTGAATGGGTGAATATGGGTGATTCAGAAGTAATTCTATAGACAGAGTATATACCTGTAGCCCAGCAGATGCAGCTGTCTAGGCTTAAAGGACAAATGCCATAAAGCAGCCTTTACCACTTATTGATTCTATTTCCTAATTAATAAATGTCTTAATAAGGACAACATAATGCATCTTTACAAGACCATCTCTGTGGCAAATTCTTTTTTAAAGTAACAGTGAACATCATAGAAAAAAGGTCCCACATTAAGATGAAATTTCACTCTTTTTGAATTTCCCTGGAATGCCATTCTTTATGTTCTATAGTGGGCCAACACTCCTTGGTTATCAGCCAGTCCTTATAAGGGACACAGCATGCTCTTATCTTAAACCCAATTCTTGCCAACTCACTAAGTAGATAGCATTCTCATAAACGGTCAGAAAAGCAAGATTTTTGACTTTCAAACTTTGTTTTTATGCTATGTGATGTGTGGGCAACATTAGATTTTTTTAATCAACTAAGTCTATATTCCACATATCAGACACCTGTGGCTGGCATTATCTACCAGTGATAATAACAAGGATTCTTCATTTGCCATTAAACATAATATTTTATCTATACCCCTTACTTGAATGTCTCCCCATTTTCATGCATACATAGATGCTTCTTCTTTGTTCTGTAATTGTATGCTTTTAAACAGATTACTAGCAAATCAAGAGTACCTCTCTGATGCCATGTTGTTACTTTGACCCCATTCCATGTTTTAAAGTCTATTAAGGTGCTGTCCATTATGATTCCTGAAGCTACCAGAAAACTAGTTTATAGATTTCAAACAGAAACTACATGGTGTGCCGGGGCAGGAATCTGAATTTTTCTTAACAGGCACCTAAGTTGGGTTTTATTAAAATTAAAGTTTGAAAACCACAGCCTTATAGAGATAAAGTGAAGATTAATTCTCATGCAATTGAACATTAGGATACAAAAGAATTGTAAAAGTTGGTCACTGGATGATATTTAAATTCTTGCTTTCCTTTAAAGAGTACTTCAAAGGTTAGCAATCCACAATGGAAGCTACCTGGCTATGTAATTCTGAATTCATTCCTCTTTTAAGACACAAAATAGCACCCAAGAGACCATGAAAAGTTAATTCTGCTTTGAACAACCAACTTTTCAAAGATGATGACCATTATTATCATTTATGTTCATTTTCAAGAGCACAGGACATTTCTACCCTGTACAAATTCATCAAAAAGGATGTCATGTTTGCTTTTAAGGTAGGTTCACAATAACATTTTTTTTTCATTGAATGTTTCAGTCAAGAGCTCATTCTCATAACACAGGGGACTGAAGGAAGATAACTGGGAAGGATGGTATAGGGATGTAGCTCCAAGAGACTTGCATAATCTTAGAATTGGGTAATACCCAGGATGTAGTAGCCTGGGGCAAACTTAGATGATTAGATAGAAGGGTCATGAGTGGAAAGAAATAGGACTAGAACTGTGTGTGCATGCAGAAAAAGACGATGGAAAATTAAATCAATTTATTATTATTTTATTGAGTACCTACTGTATGCCAGGCCCTGTGCAGCAAAAGAAGATGTAGTAGAGTGACCAGATGGCTCAGATTTCTTAGAACGAAGGTTTTCTTGAGAGGTGGAACTTTGCTATGAAAACCATGAATGTGACTTGTAAACCAAAATGAGCCTATCAACTCTGGACTGGAAGAAGTGTGATGAATGCATGGGTGCTAAGGGATTATGAAACAGGGGCATCTAACTATCCTCAGTGAGGACTCAGGGAGAAGAGTGATACAGGCATTCCAGGGTCCTGGGACCTGAAGGTGAGCAACCCATGTGGGTTCTTGGTTTGGTGCAGGAAAGATTTAAAGGTGAGCCAGCACAGAATTTAAAGGGAAAGAATTTATTAGTGAAGCAGTGAGATGGAGATCAGCCTTCCCTAGTGGGCTTTACTTGTTATTTTGAGGTGTATGTAATCCAGTGCAGGGCTGGATTCAATTAGGAGGAGGAATACTCAGGATTTTTTTCTGGGAAAGGGGTGGAGACTTCTCAGAAAAGCCTCATTGGTCATTTTGTGTCCTTATATGGCAGTTCCATTTGGGATCCTGGTGGCTTAGGGTGTGTCATTTAGGATGCTAACTCATTACAATGAATGCATAATGAGACTAGGGGTTACCACAAGGTGAAATTAGTCGCCATGTTGGATGAGATGGTCTGTTCATGCCAAGCCGTAAACGCATTGGGGATTGGTTTTACTCTCTCTGTGATAGTCCTTGGAGCCCTTATGGGTTACAGCCTTTTCATCACATACCCTGTCGCAATAGTGGTTGTGAAAAAGTCATCCATGTCTTACCCATGACCTCAGTTATGAGCAGGACCAAGCCTATAAAGAGGGGCATTCAAGGGAAAGGGCACATCCATTTTGGGGAACCTGTGGCAGGACAATTCAGAAGAAAAAAGGCCAGGGGTGATGTATAAAGTGAAGGTGCAGGGCTGGGCAGTGCTCGCTTCTATAAGGCCTTTCAGGACTTATACTAGGTTCCTAGGGGGGATGCAACAAATGACCACAGTCCCAATGGCTCAAAACAACATTCATTGATTATCTCACAGTTCTGGGTCTCATTGGGCTAAAATCAAGGTAGGTATTGCATTCCTTCTGCAGATGCCCGGAGAACATCCGTTTCCTGTCTGCTAGAGGCTGCCTTGGCTCCTGCCTCTCTTCCATCTTCAAAGTCAGTGATGGTGGGCTGAGTATTTTTAACACCAAATCACGCTCACAGTGACTCTTCTTATGATTCCCTCTTTCACTTGTAAGGGTTCTTGTGACTACACTGAACCCACCTGGATAATTTAGAATAATCTCTTCATTTTAAAGCCAATTGATTAGCAACCTGAATTCCATCTGTAATCTTCATTGTTGCAGAAAGACCAAAAAAACTAAGCGACGCTTTGAAGAGGTGGAGAAATCATAGTTTTAATAACACGCGCGGACTTCGAGATTGATCCAGTCCAAATCAGAGTGAGGGTAGCACGGGAGAACCTTGCTTTATAACTGCCCCTCGAGTTCATTGATTTGCAAATATACTCCTTCCCCCCAAGGCCCTGAAGGGAGGATTCTTTTCATCTACCCTTCCCCCAGGTTCAGGGCTCAAAAACAAGGCCCCCTGCTTTTCGAGGGACAGGGCTTTGTTTGGTTTAATGGCTTAACATTCCTTGCAGAACCAGCCTTCCTCCTCATTATCACCTTTGCCATGAAACATTAAATATTCACTGGTTCCAGGAATTCAGATAAGATCCCTTTGGGGAGGGGGCATCATTCCCCCTACCACAAAGCATATTAAGTAAGGGATTTGTGCTAGATTTGAAGAGGATTTGAAAAACCCTCAAAGCCTTTTATTGCAGTGGAGTGAAGGTGTGTGGTCCATTTGCATTTTAAAGGATCCCTCTGTTGCAATGTGGGGATGAGGTGGAAGCTGGTATGTGGGAGGTTTGTTGGGAAGGTGTTGCAGGGCTACAGTGAGAGATGGTGAGAGCCTGGAGTAGGACTAGGGAGTGGAGGACAAATATAAATGAATCCTGGTTACCTTCCACAGGGACAATGGGCCTAATTATAGACAGATTAGATTAAGAACAAGGGAAAATGATGAATCCCATGGTTTTCTATGTTTGTTTCTATTTTATTTTTTTAAAAATTAATTCTGATTGACACACAGTACTGTTTTATATTAGTTTCAAGTGCATAACGTAGTGGTTAGACAATTACTAATTTAGAAAGTGATAACACCAGTAAGTCTAGTACCCACTTGGCACCATACATAGTTATTACAATACTAGAGGCCCCATGCATGGAACTCGTGCATGGGTAGAGTCCCTAGGCCTGGCCAGTGATGAGGGCCCATCTGTGGGGCAACCAGCTGGGCAATTAGGGGGACCCACACTGGCACCAGCCTTGGCCAGCCTGGTGTCGCCCATTTACGGGTCTTGTCTCCCAGACGCAGCCAGTGGTCGCCTCCATCTGCAGAGTGACTGTGTGGTAATCTGGGGCGGGCTTGCACCCCCCATGGCTTGCCTGGAGCCTGTGGGTTAGGGGCAGTTCCTGCATTGAGCATCTGCCCCCTGGTGGTCAGTGCGCAACATAGGGACCTGTTGGGTCGATTTGCATATTAGGCTTTTCTTATATAGGATTATAGACTATATTCCCTATGCTGTACTTCACATTGCTGTGACTGCCAAATTGTACTTCTTAGTTCCTTCATCTTCGTGTTTTTATTTTTTTATTTTTCTTGAAGAGACTACTCACTGTATGAGGGGTGGGTTTGAGACAGTGTCTGGAGGAGATCATGAATTCAAGTTGTTTTCTGCTGAGTGTCATCCAATAGATGCCCAGTAGGGGGTGACATAGACACCTCTGGGCTTCTGAACTCACACTTCCATCTATTTCCTCCAAGTAGAACATTTATCCCTAAATGTTTGGTATTTGCTAAATCTGTCCGGTGCATATCTTCAAATTCAGAGATAGGGACCTTGTCAGGACTGTTTCTGTTATGTGTTCCTCATAAAAGAGTCTATGCTAATCACCTTGACATTTTGTATTCATTTGGTTTGAGAGGAAGGCTTTATTCTGCATTGATGGGGACACTCATTTCTAATGAGAAATCTGATGAAATCAGGTGCTTTGAATACAGAACATGTGCAAACTTTTGTAGCCTTATAATTCCCTCAAAGCTCATCTCCTCTAGGAGAAGATCGTAGTTGGTTTTGATGCAAACTATGTCTGATAGTGAATGGGAGAAGTGGCATTTTCCAGTGGGACAAGGGAACAATGAGCCTTGGTCTGGTTTGAGGTCTTAAACTCCTCATTCACTCTGTTCTTTTAACAAAAGATCATCTCATCAGAAATTCAGCGGAAAAATGGCTTTTCATTCTTATTCCCATTTTCTGACATTCTTACTCTGAAAGTCATTATTAATGGAGAAAACGCTGCCTATTTGGTAAGCTGTGTCTTCTCTTAGCCTGGTGGTATTTCATTATCATTTAAATATGCCACCCACTGCTCCTTCTAGAGCCTTTTGAATGGAAGGTCATAGTTTTCCCTCTAAATTATGCTCAGGATTTTTAAAGTAAGATGGTCTCCAGTGAAGTTCTCTCCACATTGAAAAACTGAAGTGGGGATTGAGATAATTATCTAGATAATTCAGCCTCCTGTTATCTCCCCTGAAATGGGACATATTTCTCATCCTCTATCTCTTTCCTTCTTTCTTTCATCTTTTAAGGGTTATCTTTGCTGAAGAAAGGCACTAATGTTTTCATGCTGCCTACAGAATACAGCAAGTTTTTATAAAATGTTTTTGAAGTGCTAGTTATATTTTAAAAGGCATGTCAGATTTCTAGCACTACATTTCAAAGCAGGACTAATTTGGCGAGGGTTGATCATCTTTCTCAGTCATTTCCCGGGATTAATTCTCTGTTTCCATGCCTAAAATTCCCTTGTGGTAGAGCACTAGTCTGGACTTTGTCTTCATTCTTAAGACTCACAATCCCCTGAGAATGAAAGAGGCTTCTTCTGTGTAACATTACTGGAGGTTTCAGTGCATATTTGGCTGTTACAGATGTCCACTGAGCAGACTCACGTCCTAATCTTAGCGGAATAATGGCTCCAGAGCAGCCATGGCTGTTCTGAAAGTGGCGATCTGTCATTCTTAAGCTTCAGTTCCAATACTCAGTGCCAGGGAGTGGTGACAGAATATGGCAACGGCCACTGGAGGACCTGCTCCTCACCCAAGCACTGTCTCTCTTAAGCAGTGTTTCTGGGCCTCCATTGTTCATCTGTGAAATGGAGACATTATATACCAACATTTGGAGTGCTGTGGTAATAAAATGAGATGAGATATTTGAGGAATCTAGACATTCTAAACATGTGAAATCGTCACCTGTTTTCCTTCCCTCATGGTCCCTCTTTTAAAGAGATCTAGACAACCAGCTTCTGTCATCATCTTCACATAACCCGAGTGTCAACAATGTGGCAGCCATAGTCCTAGGGGTGAAGATACATTGGAGATTAGCATGCTGCATGCTGCCTCTTCGACACATCACTGGAGCAGCCTCTTGATACTATAAAGCAGAGTTTACTGTTACTGAACTAAGGGAGAGGAGTCAAACTATCTCAACAGAGTCTTAGTAGATTAGTAGCATTCTCCGAGTTGGGCAAAGTCAGTCTATTTTTTGAGATGCAGAGGTGTGTTTAAGTGGGTCTTCCCATTTAGGGACTAGTTTAGGATGGGGTAAGGAATGACAGAAAAAGTCAAGGACATGGCCATGAGGAGTTCAAAGAGTCTTAGGGTGGAAGCAGTTGATGTTTTCTGCTAAAAAATTGATAGGTTTTTCAAGAAGTTCCTGAAATGAGCAGTAATGTTATTTGGACTTTTAACTTCGTGGGTAAAAGTTTCTTGAGATAGTAAAGTTATGCAGTAAAGACAGTAAAAGAGTAAAGTCACCGTGAGCTGAGATGGTACCGGTTCTCAGTCATCATCGTCATCATCATCATCACCACCATCTCCCAGTGTCATTGAGGGATTCAATTTATTTCATTACTTCTTGAAGGAAACATGAAATATATAGTGCTAGATACTTACTGGAGGATAAAATGAGATACTTCCGTGAAGTATAAAGTATGTAATATATGGTAAATTTTACTGTTGGTACTGAAGATACAGCTGTGAACACATACCGTTGCTTTTTCTTTCTCATGTAGATTATAATTGATCTGTGGAAATAAATGCTAAACAAATCTTGTGTGGATAATTATTTACAAATTTGACAAGTGCTGTGAAGGAAAATGTTACTTGCTATGACAGTGTAGTGTAAATCAGAGGGTCTTAAGATGGTCTAGGGCAGTGGTTCTCAACCTTCTGGCCCTTTAAATATAGTTCCTCCTGTTATGACCCAACCATAAAATTATTTCTGTTGCTACTTCATAACTGTAATGTTGCTACTATGATGAATCGTAATGTAAATATCTGATATGCAGGATGGTCATAGGCGACTCCTGTGAAAGGGTCGTTCGATCGCCAAAGGGGTCACGACCCACAGGTTGAGAACCAGTGATCTAGGGCATCTGGTAAGAAGCTTCTTGGACATGCATAGTTGCCAGTTGGATAAATGAGGGTTGGGTGAGAGAGACTGACCTTTATCTTAAGAGCAAGGATAAATAAAATGTCCCTGCATATCAATAAGTATTATATTCTAATGTTCACATACAAGTTGGCATAAATAATATCCTATGATATATTCAGTGTACACAGTGACAGTGTTCGGAGTCATCCAAATTGACACAGTCCATCAGCAATTGGTAGGCCCATTCCTCTAACTAAACAGCAGCTACTTGTTGAAAGGAGGAGTGAATGTTGAATTAATCAGCACTGTTTCCTTCCTCAGTGACCTCCAGCAGCTTATTTGCGTATGCAAAGCATACAGAAGTTTGATGGCAGACCCTTAGCATCAAAACCTAGCCCCCTCCTGAATGCAGGAAAATAGGGACACTGTCTCTCAGGGTCATCCCTAAAGAGTAGAATGGAGAAAACCAGTCCATTCATAGTGGCTGATGGATATCGCATCTCATTTTATTACCACAGCACTCCAAATGTTGGTATATAATGTCTCCATTTCACAGATGAAATGCTAAGTTTGGGGTCTAGGGAAGAGGGAGGATCTGGAAGCTCTCTGAGCAAGGTTATAGCTTATTGAATTGCTCTCTGTGGTTTCAGGTCTTAGCTCCTTCCCTTGATCACTGTTGGAGATGAGACTACTCATGATAAAATAAGAGCATGCATGGGATCAGACTTGGTTCCAATTGTAGGTCCAATTAGGTAAACTTAACCATATTATTGAACTCCTTCTTGCCCAGTTGCCACATCTGTAAAAGAGAGGTCATACCAGCAACATCATATGGTTTTGGAAAGATTACATGAGATATTTTAATGAAAAACACTTGATATGGAACCTAGAATATAGTCAGGTGCTTCCCTCATGTTAAGAGGGACTCCCTGCCTCACTGTTACCCTCTATACGTCCTCTGAGAAGAGAACAAGGAAGAAGTGATTTTAGTTGAGGGCACAGGGAAGAGCAGGAGCACATTTGCTTGTATTTGTTCATAAAGCACTTGAAGAGGGATTCTTATCTTAAGATTTGGTTCCTGATTTTATCAAGGTCTCACAGCAAGTTTCTTCATGGAAGGAATCGCAGTTGTCATAGGAAACTGGAGCCATGTCATGGATTGATGGTGTCTCTTTCAAATTCATATCTGAAGTCACCTGTATCTCTCTGGGACTGAACCAAATGCATCCTTATTTGGAGCTGAATTTTAGACAGGCCCGAAGCAGCCAGAATAAAGCAGGAAAGTGCTCTTCAGGACTTGAGGCTGATAAAACTTTTGTCATTCCCTACCTTGCCAAGGAGTTGAGTGTAGGATTCACTTGGCTGATAAGTATGGTCACATATTTCCGCTTTGAAGTGTTATCAGATAAATGTCGGGCAAAGCCATATTTACTATCTGCTGTCTGTTTCAAACTTTGGATAATAGATAAAAAGAGAAGCCTGAAAATGTGACAATTGTGCTGAAATGTACTTTGGAAACTTTAAGTGATTCTAAACTATGATGTCGGGAAAGTGACCCCACATCATTAAAGTTATGAAGATTAAATAAAGGCTCACACTGTTCAAAATTCCTTAAAAAGAAGGCCTCAGAACAGCTCACTGCTTGGCCTACGTCAGTATCGATTAGAAAACTATTTTGAGCAGTTTATCAGGATAATGATGGTATTCCCCATTCTGCGATTTCTGATTGCAGAAGGCGCAGGTGCAGTGTGATTGAGGACACACCTTGTCTCTGGAGGGCAAACCTGGCCTTAACGATGAGGGCTAAGCAGAAAATCATGGCATTTCCCATGAGAAGAGTGATGCGAGTTGTGAGCCAGTTGTTGAGGCAGCCTTCATAGAAGAGAATGGTTAATGAGACTTCCAACCCAAAGAATTTAGACATTCATGGACATAAAAAAAAAAAAAAGAAAAGAAAAAGGAGGCAATTTTAGTTTCTTACATGGAGTTCTTGTCATCCGTAGAGGAAGGCACTTGAGGCAGCAATGACCTACACTGCTTGAGATCCCCATGGTGAATTTATTAGTGCCCCTCACAAAACAAATGGAAAATGACCGACTTTACTGTTAATTACACTGGTATATGCAAGTATCTTTTTCTTTTATTTTATTTTTTCATTCTTCTTACATTGAATTTATTGGGGTGATATTGGTTAATAGAACCACACAGGTTTCAAGTATTCAATCCTATAACACCTCATCGGCATACTGCATTGTGCACTCATCTCTCAAAGCCAAGCCTCTTTCTACCACTATATATCCCCCCTTTGCTCTTTTCCACTTCCCAACTCCCCTTTTCCTCTGGCAATCATGCATACTGTTGTTTTTGTTCTTAATCCTTTCACGTTCTTAATCCAGTCCCTAAACCTCCTCCCATCTGACAGCTGTCACTCTGCTCTCTGTATTTTTGAATCTGTTTCTTTTTTGTTTATTTTGTTAATTAGATTCCACATATAAATGAAATCCTATGATATTTGTCTTTTTCTGACTTACTTATTTCACTTAGCATAGTACTCTACAGGTCCGTTCATGCTGTTGCAAAGGGTAAGATTTCTTCTTTTTTATAAGTCAGTAATATTCCATTGTGTAAATGTATCACAGCTTTGTTTTTATCCATTCATCTACTGATGGGTTATGCATAATGCATATAAGTTCTTTGGTTGATCTCTTCCTCCTCCACCCCCTTCCCTCTGAGAATCATCAGTGTGTGGCATGATTCTATGTCTCTGGATCTATTTTGTTTGATTGGAGCAATTAATCTGTTTGCATTTGAAGTTATTGATATTCAGTTACTTATTGCCATTTTATTTATACCTATGTTCCTATCTAATCTAATAAAAGAGTAATATGCAAATTAACCCTCACTCTGTCACACCCATCAGCCATGCCCACCAGCCACCCCCACCAACTAATCAGGAGCAAATATGCAAATTAACTCAGCTAAGGTGGCGGCGGCAGCCACAGAGCTGGAGTTGTCCTGAGCAATGGAGGAAGCCAGGTCCCTGCCAGCCCTGAGCTCTACTCAAGGCTACAAAGTTTCAATTATAGAAGATAAACAAACCCCAGATACCTGCCAGGCTGGGACCTTGGGTTGCCAGAAGCAACCAGGCTTTGAGCAGGGACCAAGGCAAAAAAGCTTCAATTATAGAAGTTAAATAAATCCCAGATACCTGCTTCTAGCCAGGCACCCCAGTAGGGACCCAAACCCTGAAGTGGCTGTGGGCAGCCTGAAAATGGCCCTCAGCCCCTCACCCAGGCTGGCCACATCCCCATGGGGTGAAAGTCCCCATTTGGGGGCTTGGCAAGCCTGAAAACAGCCATTAGTCACTCACCCAGGCTGGCCAGGCATGTCAGCAGGTAGACATACCCCAAGGGGTCCCAGACTGTGAGAGGACACAGGCCGGGCTGAGGGACCTCCCCCAGTGCACAAATTTTTGTGCACTGGGCCTGTAGTCTCTCTATATTTTTCTTCTTTCTTCTTCTTAAAGAAGGCCCTTTAACATTTCTTGCAATACTAGTTTGGTGGTAATGAACTCCTTTAGCTTTTTTGGTCTGTGAAGCTCTTTATTTAGTCTTCAATTTCAAATAATAACCATGATGGGTAGCATAGTTTTGGTTGCAGATCCTTGCTTTTTATTAGTTTGGATATTTGATGCCAATCCCTTCTGGCCTGAAGTGTTTCTGTGGAGAAATCAGCTGACAATCTTGCAGGGGTTGCCCCTCTAGGTGAAGTCGTTTCCAGGGTCTGGTGCCTGCCAGAATCCCCCTTTGGGTGTGCTGCTTGTGTGGCTAGTTGGGTCAAGCTCTGGTATATTCTGAAGACCACCACTGGTTGTTTTGGTTCTGGATCCACATGGGTGGGTTTCCAGTGCAAGTTGATGTCAGACATTTTGCACAACCTTGGGTTAGCTCTCTGGAGCTACCATGCTATTCACTGCTTGTGGCTGTGTGTACTAGGCCTGGATGTGCATAGGAGGGACCAAGATGTGTTTAAGGGTTGGCTTCCTCCAGATGAGTTGGAGGCAGGTCAATAAAAAGTCCAACACTCCCTGAGGTCTGCCTCCCCCTGTTGGCTAATATGCCATCCCCTGAGGTTACCTCCAGAGCCTTCTGAAGAAAGACTATAGAGTGTAGGGTCCAGGCTGATGGTTACCCACAGACCTTACCACAAGGTATGAGCTTGGTAGGGCAGGGCTAGTGGGTCTTCTACTTGGGGAGAGTGCAGTCAGGCACTCAATTGTGTGTGTGTGTGTGTGGGGGGGGGCAGTGGCCCCTAATCCAGAGCCATACTACACAGTCTCTGTCAGAGACTCCAACTCTGACTCCCCTGGGAGAAACATACTTCAGGGTCCTTTTGGGTGTAGCTAGCTGTCCCCACTTCAGAAGCAAATTCAGCAGAATAGGGCCACTGGGACTTGGGAGAAAAGATCAAGCTGTCTTCCAATGAGGGTGGTGCTGATGAGCCTGCAGGAGGGAGGGGGGGAACGCTTTGCTTTATCCCAGTTTTTCAGCAGTACAACGCAGCACCCATCTGAGTCCTGGACAAGAGCCTCTGAGAGTGATGGGCTCTGAAGGTCTTAGCTCAGAGTATCACCCATTCCCCCTCCCCTCTCCTGCGGAACTGAGCTCAGCTGGGCATGGCCAATGGCACTTTGGAGAACAAATTAAAACAGGGGGTGGCACTGATCAAGTCTGCATGGTATCCCAAGACTGTCCCCCATTCCAAAGCCACACAGCTCGATGGCAGTCTGAGTGTCTGCTTAGCAGCAGTTCTCAACCTGTGGGTCGTGACCCCTTTGGGGGGTCGAACCCTTTCACAGGGGTCGCCTAAGACCATCCTGCATATTAGATATTTACACTGCAATTCGTAACAGTAGCAACATTACAGTTATGAAGTAGCAACAGAAATAATTTTATGGTTGGGTCACAACATGAGGAACTGTATTTAAAGGGCCAGAAGGTTGAGAACCACTGCCTTAGAGCTTCTTTAAAAAAAGAGTGCACCAAAGGTTCTGGTTGGGTGCAGCCAACAGACCTTTCTGTGGGACTTGGGCTTGGCAGGGTGGTGTCACCATTGCTGTAGGTTAGTGCTCTCCCCAGGCTGGTGCTGTAAGAATAAGAGTGCTGTATCCTGAGAAGATGGTGCTGAGGGCAGTGTGGGATAGTGACTCTGCACATGGACCTTAGTGGCTGACCCTCCAGATCTCTCCCTGGGGTCATGCCTCTATATGACCCCCATATGTCCTGAGTTGCCCTCCCTCTCCTGGAGCCCCAGGTGAGTGTCCAAGAGCAAGATCCTGTGAGTTGGCCCTTTAAGAGAGCACCTATTTTACATATATATATGTATATATATATAAATATAAATATTTATATAAATAATATTTATATTTATATATATATTTATATATATATAAAATTGATTTTTTACAGAGAGGAAGGGCGAGGGATAGAGAGTCAGAAACATTGATGAGAGAGAGGCATTGATCAGCTGCCTCCTGCACACCCCCACTGGGGATGCGCCTGCAACCAAGGTACATGCCCTGACCGGAATCGAACCTGGGACCCTTCAGTCCACAGACCAACGCTCTATCCAGTGAGCCAAATCAGCTAGGGTACACATGGGTTTTTAGCAGAATCCCTCCTCTTCTAGGTGGACAGAGTACCTACTGACCTTTACTCAATGCAGGCTTCTCTTCCTGGTCCCTGTTCCCTGGGGTGGGGATCCTGAGGTGGGGTCGAAACTCCACACTCCTCAGGGGGGACTTTTGCAGTCAATATATTCTTTCAGCATCTCAGTCTCTGCCCTTTTTACCAATCTTCGTGCATTTTCTATAAATCCTTGGTTGTAATACTTCTGTTCAGCTGTCCTTCAGTTGGTTATCCATGTTGATTGCTGTAAATTCAGCTTGGTGCTGGGAGGAGGTGAGTGTAGCTCCCACCTACTCTGTAGCCATCTTGCAATACAGGTATCTTTTTCAAAGTTCTTAAAATTTCAAGAAGTCCTAGATTTGTGAAGAGTCATGCAAATGATATTGGATTAATTTTATTTGTAGTGCACGGACAATACTCAAATGTGGAATTTACACAAAACACAGTGTAATCTAGAATAATTCCTCTGTTAAGCAAATATTTGCTTGGATTCAATTATTTGCAGGGAATGTTAGTATATCTAAGGTGGCACTTGTATGCCAAAAATAACACTCTATACCTATATCTATACCCATCCAGATATGAATGACCCTTTAGTGATGACTCTTAGAATTCTTTCTCATTGTTAAACATCCCCATTTCATGAGCACCGAATCATTTTTTATGTATTCTCATGTTTAATCCTCATTAACAACCCTACGAGGAAGGTGGCATTAATTCTATCTTATAAATGAATTCAAATGAATTTTACAAATGAGTTTGAACAGGGCCTGGAGAACTTTGAAGCTCGTGTTTTTAATCAGTGTACTTACTATTCTGCCTCCCTTCACAGTTGGCTGCATGGCACCTGGTCCTCACAATGCAGAGCATGAAAGGAAGACCACACACAGTGGGCATTTGGCTCACACGTAGGGACCAAAGCCATGTCCTGATACGTCATCTTATCCCTACAACTTTTTCTGTTTCCTTTCCAACACAGTGTTTGGCAAGAATTTATGAAGCAGGAGTTTTATGGCATTAAAGAAGGATGTAGTAGAGCTCCCATATTTTATTTGGGGAGGCAGAGTTAGCTTACGTGGAAATTATGTGTAATGTTAACAAGAGAATATTTTTTGTGTGAACATAATATATACACCACCATGTAATGATGTGTATGCATACACATATGTTTGAAGTATCCTGTAACATGTTAAATAAGTTATTATGTTACAGAAAATTCAGAAATGCAGGGAAAGATGAGGACATTAGCATTGACTGAAATGTATAAAATGCTGGTTGCTTTGAGCTCATGCCTTCATTTATTTCACAATATACCTGCAAGATATGCATTATTTTTGCTTTTATACAGTTGGAGAGTACAAGAGAGACTATATAACTTGTCCAAGTGCCCAGATTTAATAGATAGCAGAGTCAGCATTTGAATTAATGACTGTATTTACCCACACACACCCTCTTTCCTACTATATTCCTCTGCTAGGCAAGCGAGTTGGGGAGTTATTAGACTGGCCCAGAAGTTCTGCGGATGGATAAGGTGCAATGATAGTTCATAGAGATTTTCTCTAATCACGCTACACAATACAATGTAAGCATCTATCTCAAGGCCCAGCACTGGGAGTCCTATGTATTCTGCTTTATCTTTCTCCTTAGCGCCTATCACCATCTAGCATGTCATATATTACCTTGTTTCCTCTCACTAGCATACAAGTGCTATATAGGTAAGGGTCCTTCATTGGTAGTTCCCTTATGTCTAAAATGGTACTAGGGATTGAATGCGATGTTTAATGCCTCTCTGTTGAAATAATAATCACATCAGTGATTTGTGACATTTATGACAAATGACCAAAATTTAGTGTTTATGTTTGTTTAATAATTATGGCGATTCATGATCAGTTGTGAGTGGTGCTTACAGTGGAACTTTACCTTGAGAAAATTCCAGACTTTTTTTTTTTTTTTTTTTTTGGCTCTGGAGCAAAGGAGAGGGCTGTAATCTGTGAGTGGAGGGAGTAAAAATCAAACAATCAAAATAATCTGCCTTGCCCAGGTAACTCAGCTGGTTAGAGGGTCATCCCCACATGCCAAGATTGTGCATTTGATCCCTGGTCAGGGCACATAAAAGAATCAACCAATGAATGAATATATAAGTAGAACAACAAACTAATGTTTCTCTCTCTAAAAATCAATAAAATAATAATAATCTGTCCTTGCTCCGGGTTACCATGGGAGATTTCTTGATCACTTTTAGAAATGATTTATAAAATCCTACTGAAGGATATCCTGTGTGTTTGGAAATGCGGGCCATTCATCATATTTAAACAACTAAAACTTTTCCATCCTACCCATTACTTCACAGAGCTGCAAGTTGGTCCCATGCTGCCTTGCCCGTCTATTTAGTATCTCCAGACAATTGTGGTACAGTACAAAGCAATTTGTTTTTCTATAACTTCCTCCTTGCTCCAAATACAACCTGCATCACAGGGAAAGTCAATCACGAGGTAAAGAGAAAACAGGATGATTTAAAGCGGGAGAGTGGTTCATTTGCTTTAGGGGATGAGAAACAATCGTTTCAGTAGGCCAGGGTTTCTGCGGGAAGTCGGGTGAATAAGAATGCTGCCTTCTCTGGAACTGCTTTGTCTAAGTAACTTTTTCTTTTTAAAGGATTTCTTACTGAGCCATAAATGCTTTTAACATGATGAAGGCTAGATTTGCGCTATATAAGCCTGGAAGCAGTGTCTCCATTTTTCCCCGCTTTTCCCAAAGATCCTCTGGTCTAATACTGAACCAAAGTGGGAGACACTGCTGTTTTTATCATATATCCTGCATGTGAATATGCATTTGGAGTTTAGCCCTGTTTGAGAACCCCATCTTTAAATAAACTCCTTCTTAGCACTATGGATGATTCTCATTTATTTATTTATGTATTTCTTTGTTTGTTATTTGGAGAGGATTAGCTTATTTGCTGTTATTTATATACTAGAGGCCCAGTGCACAAAAATTTGTGCACTCAAGGGAGTCTGTCAGCCCGGCCTGTGCCCTCTCACAGTCTGGGACCCCTTGGGGGATGCCCACCTGCTGGCTTAGGCCTGCACCCCAGGGGATCAGGCCTAAGCTGGTAGTCAGACACTCCTCTGGCAGCCCCCAGGGGATATCCACTTGCCAGCAGGGAGCAGGCCTAAGCTGTAGTCAGACATCCTTAGCACTGCTGAGGAGGCGGGAGAGGCTCCTGCCACCACCGCTGTGCTGGCAGCTGTCAGCCTGGCTTGTGGCTAAGCAGAGTTCCCCCTGTGAGAGCACACTGACCACCAGGGGGCAGCTCCTGCATTGAGCATCTGCCTCCTGGTAGTCAGTGTGTGTCATAGTCACCAGTCATTCCCAGTTGCTCTGTTGTTAGGGTCAATTTGCATATTACCCTTTTATTATATAGGATAGAGGCCTGGTGCACAAGTGCGGGCTGGCTGGTTTGCCCCTTAGGGTGTCCCGAATCAGGGTGGGAGTCCCACTGGGGTTCCTGGCCAGCCTGGGTGAGGGGCTGATGGCTGTTTTCAGGTTGGCCATGCCTGTGGGCTGGAAGCAGGTATCTGGGATTTATTTATCTTCTATAATTGAAACTGTATAGCCTTGAGAGGAGCTGAGGGTTGGCCAAGGCAGACGGGAAGCTTGGGTTTCTCCATTGTCGGGGCAACCCAAGCCTCCTGCTTGCTCCAGCTCCATGGTTGCCGCCATCTTTGTGATGGAGTGAGAGAGTGATGGAGTGAGGGAGTGATGGAGTGAGGGAGTGATGATTAATTTGCGTATTACTCTTTTATTAGATAGGATGTTTTAAGCTTCTTTTGCTGACAGATAAAACTAGGCATTTACTTGATTTCTGCAATAAGCTGCAAAGAGCTGAAGATCCCTTTAAGTGTGAGGTGCTGAAGGAGGGTCTACATCTCTAGAGCAGGGTGAGCACAGTGATGGCTTAGGGCAGCTTCCCTGGCCTTAGAAGACTGGGGAAAGTGGGTCCTCAACTCCAAATCCACTGCTGGTGGGGGATTCAAAGCCTTTTCCATGATGCCTTTGACTTCAGTGGCTCTTATATCTTATGGTCCCCTACATCCCTGGCTCTTTGTAGTGTCTCATGGACATTAGAACCCTGCTCTGACTTATAAACTCTTTGCTATACTGGTTTCCATAAATTCAAAGAAGTGGATGCTGACTTTGGTATAAGTTAATACAGATTATGTCTCTCAAGTTGCAGTCCGCCTGACACATGGCTACTCCCCAAAGTTCTCCCAGCGTTTTCTACATTCAGTGTGCAACTTTGTTGTTCTAACCTGAGTCTCCTTTCTTATAATTATAAACACACAAACATGCACATATACATCCTTCGGGACAAGTTGCAGAGAGGTTTTGCTTTTCTGCCATCCTCCCTACTTGATCCATCACCCATCTCCAGTGAGACCAGCCTATCCCTTGACTGTATCTTTTCTTCCCTGAAATTTTATTTATTAACTGTGAGGCAGCCACTGGTTCTTCTCTGCACAGCAGTGAAACTCAGGCTCAGCACACAGATATGATCAGGTAGATGTACCTGACGATGGCCCCTCAGAGGGTCAAGATCAAAATTCCTTCAAAGGATTAGGACGTTCTCCTCCAAATGGCCTCTCAGGCCTTCCCACCTCTCTTCTGTCCTCCTCTTCCATGTGTTCCAGCTACAATGGTTTTCTTTCCCTTCTTCCATCATGATTTTTCCACAAGCCATCCCTATGTATGGGATATTTTCCCTCCCCCAGCTTCACTATCTTTGAATCCATTATAATCTGATAGTGAATCTTCAGTGGTTCATACAATGCCTGGCACCTAGAAAGCACCATTAACTGCTGAATGAATCAGTAAGTGAATGATTAAGGAATGAATGGGATGAAGTGAAAGTCCTAAGGTTGTGGTCACCTTGAGAGAGCATCATTCATCCAGTGAGGTTCAAGTGCTCTGCAAATGCACATGCCTAAAAGTCATGGGATGATTGTAGGCTTGTGTACAATCAGGGGTCCTCAAACTTTTTAAACAGGGGGCCAGTTCACTGTCCCTCAGACCATTGGGGGGCCAGACTATAGTTTAAAAAAAACAAAAACAACTATGAACAAATTCCTATGCACACTGCACATATCTTATTTTGAAGTAAAAAAAAACAAGACGGCAAAAACACCCAGCGGGCTGGATAAATGTCCTCAGTGGGCCGCCTGTGGCCCGCGGGCCGTAGTTTGAGGACCTCTGGTACATACATATATTTTCTTCCTCTGACAGCTGAGGGGATCTGGGCAGCGATGACATCCCAGTAACAATGAACACACCTTACATCTAAGGCTTAGTTTCTAATATCATTTTTCTCATAAATCCTTGAAGAAATAGCTGCTTCTAGGATAAGGACAGGAAATGCAGGAGATGAGCCAAGAGGGTCCTATTCAGCCAGAAATGAAGGAGGTATGCAGGAAACAAAATGATGGGGGAGTGTCAAGGAAAATAGTGGAGCCAGCCTGAAAGAGCTCTAGGGGCCAAAGCTGGACCGATTTGAGCAACAAAATTAAATAGTTCTTTTTGCCCTATGACCCAAACTATAAAATGAATAACCCACACATTCATACTGATATAAATAAATGCCTGAATACACTCATACCCCCAGGAAGCATTAGATGCACATAGCAATTTTTTTTTTTTTTGTAAACCAGAGAGTACAGTATGAAAAGGAGAAGAGAATAGAGCAAGTTTACAGTAGAGAAGCCTAACAAACAGCTCCTCAGCCAGGAGACCGGACTCCCACTGACAATGAGAACTGATGTTGATGGTACGTACTCTTCATATCATGGGATGAAAATGGACTTGGCCTCTCTTGTCCTCCCTACCCCCCAAATCCATAACCTTAGTCTTATCACAAGAAAAACATGAGACAAATCCCAGTTGAGGGACATTCTATGAAATACCTGAGCATGACTTCTCATAACTGTCAGGGTCCTCAAAAATAAGGAAAAAGTGAGCAATGGTCACGGCCAAGAGGAGCGTAAGGAGACATGATGGCTGAGGATACCGTTACTCTGGCATCTCAGGTGGGAGCCCAGAGCAGGAAAAGGGCATCAGTTTAAAACCAAGGACATCATTTCAAGTGTAGACTTTAGGTAATAATAATGTCAATGTTGGCTCATTAATCTGACAAAGGTATTCTAATATAAGACGTTAATAATAAAGGAAAACATTTTCAGAGTATATGGGAAATCTTGCAATTTTTCTGTAAACCTAAAACTGTTCTGAAAAACAAACCGTGAAAGGAAACAGAAAGCCATGGGACATCTCTCCTAGGGCAGCCAGTGATGGATTCCCCCTTCCCAGTGCCCTAGGCCAGGGCTAACCTGTGATTCTGTCTTCTCACCCGGGACCTCTCCTCTGAGCAGAATTCAGCCAGGAGCAGCAGCGCTCCTTCTCCCTCCCTCCCTGAGCCCCGCTCACGGATTTTATTTTCTTTTGCTTCAGACAGCACTCAGCTGCTGCCACAGGCAAATGCGTATCTGGCTGCTTTGCACGCTGTTGTTCAACACACTGGGAAAAATGAGCCTTCTTGTTGGCATCTGGGTCCCTGAGCAAATAAACAAAAAAGAAAAATGGTGCATGTCGGGGATGATGAGGTCCAGAGAAAGATGGGGACAGAAAGATGATTGAGAAGTCTACCCTTCTCTCCACCCAATTTCCACCACTCCCCAGGCTGCAAGGAGCGCCCCCTGCAGTTTATCAGTGAGGATACAGGGAGTATTGCTGACCATGGGCATTTCCAGGGGATAGAAAAAGCTGTTGAGAGTACCTGGCTTTCCTGCTGGTGTTAGGGGTGTGTCTAGGCTCCCTGCTTTCCGAATTCTGTCCTGGGCACTGGAAACACATGTGGATCGAAATTGATGGCGTGCCAAGACCTGTGGGGATCTCAAAGGTGGTTTGGTCTCAATCTGAGGTTCCATCTTCCATAACTTCTCAGAACTCTAGTAAAAAGGGGAAGAGAGGATCTGGGGCTGCCCAGATCCTCCCTCCAGCTATGTGACTTTGAAAAAGTCATTTAATTTTGATGAATCTTGTAGACAGAAGGGGGAAATACTGTCATCTGCTTCATGAGACTATGGGAAGGTTAAATGCTTCAACACATGCAAGGGACTTTTAACAGTGCGTGCCATCACTTAGGTTCCCGATAAGCCTCCCCAAGTCAGTTGTGCAGCATTAATACGTCACATTTCACCTCCTCTTGATGTAGGAGGGAGAGAGCATTGTCAAGGCCTCACCTTATCTTAGAAAAAAGATTAGAAATTGTCAGCCTAAATGTAATATTTGTAATTGAGGGGACTTAAGTTTTGTTCAGATTAATAATTCACTAATCAATTTCATAGGTAAAGATCAGGCTGAGAAGTCTCCTCTTTTTCCATTATTAATAATTAGAATATTCCATTTAGTGAGCAATTATTATGTGCTGGATTCTGTGCTAAGTGCTTCATGTGATTATGTCTAATCCTCTTAACAGTAGGAAGTCATTACTATTACTCATTTTACTTAACCTGACATCAGAGAGTTTAAGTGACATTCCAAGCTTGCAAGGCTAGTAGAGGCAAAGCTAGGGCTCATAACAGAGCTAACTGATTGCAGACACATTCTCTCCATTCGTATGCGTGAGTATGTGTTGGTTCAATAACCCAGGGTGGCGTGGCGGGGGGAGAAGGAGCGAGCGTGCTGTTTGTACACGCATGAAGAAGGTTTAGCTCCACAGGGGCCTATAGAGTTTGAATCTGTTAGGCTAGCAAGTCTGAGCCCCTAGGGTCTGCATTCTTCCTCCTTTATCCCTTAGCTCTGTCAGTTGCCATGGAAGGCAGACAGTTTGAGTTTTCTGTCGGCCTGAGTCTAGGGAATCAATTTCTAATATTAAATGTTGAGCTTGTTGAGCAAGTCTTTTGACCACTCCTGGTTTTCATTAACTAGAGAAGATGGAGATTTTCAGCCACGTGAGAAAGATTTCCTGTGGCTTGTTGTGTGGTATTTTTAGGGGTAGGGAATATTTTCAGACTGAGAGAAGCCAAAACAAAAATGTTAAGTCTCTTGTCAGCCCCAGCTCTTACTAACTGTTGCTTTGCCTTTGGTGTGTGGATGCATGAAAATCACTGAAACCAAAAAGCACCCTGCTCTCATGCCCTGTTATATGGGAAATCTCTCTCTCTCTCTCTCTCTCTCTCTCTCTCTCTCTCTCTCTCTCTCTCTCTCTCATTGCTGGCTGCTTTTGAAATTAAGTAGTTTTACAGAACTTCAGTCTACTAATCCCTTCCAGTCAAAGCCAGCCAGGATGTGACAACCTACTATTAGTGCCTCAACAAGAGATTTACAGATGTTTTCAAAGTGCAACCAAGGCCACCTAATAGTATTTATATTAACTTTAAAGTTTCATCAAGTACTGGGATATTAGATAATTAAATTAAAGGGATGGGATCTCTGGTCCTCCAAGATTTCAAAAACACCATTGTTTTCATTGTTCAGTAGAGAAAATAGTGATTATGGATGATGAAAACAACTTTGCTTACTTCTTTTTTAAAAAATATATTTTATTGATTTTTTTACAGAGAGGAAGGGAGAGGGATAGAGAGGTAGAAACATCGATGAGAGAGAAACATCGATCAGCTGCCTCCTGCACACCTCCCACTGGGGAGGTGCTCGCAACCAAGGTATATGCCTGGGACCCTTTAGTCCACAGGCCTATGCTCTATCCACTGAGCCAAACCGGTTAGGGCAACTTTGCTTATTTCAACATACTATGTGTAATAGTACATTGGTTATGCGAGTAATTCACTCTGAGTAAGCAGTCGTTTTAGTTCATTTCTCTGGCTTTATGAACTATTTTCAGTCTGCATCTGTTCTTGTTTATAATTTAAATGTATGACATATAGATCCCAGCCTGCACTTTGTAAGGCAAATAAGAAGGAAAAAATTCTTGTACTTTAAAATAACTGGACTATTTCCTTGTGGAATTTCTTCCACTGTGAACTGCCTCAAAGACTTGCCAAAAGAGGTCATTGTGTACTGACATTTTGGCCCAGAAAATTTAGATTTTTATTTATCATGGAGTTAATGCTGTTTATTAGACCTGTACTGCTGGAACCAAAAGTTCTTATTGCATTCATTAAGATTATTTTAATATTCTGAAACAGATTGTCCACACTATATTGGGAAAATAAATCCAAGTGAAAGATAGATGTGCATGTAGCTGACATCTAGAGTTTTTATTGTAGTTGACATTGGACTATTTTGAAATTCTTTACTCTTCTGTTTTGTAGAAATGACAGTGCCAATCAATTCCATCCAGTATCACAATGCAGTGGCCATATTCCAGGAAGGATGTACCATCTCTGACTTGAAAAGCCTTTGCAAAGTAGCTCATGCAATTTCAGGAGTGTTTGAAATAATCTTCCTGGAAATGCATTTGCCCATTATAGGTTTTAATAAAATGGTGCTCTGGTGTTAAAAAGGTATTTGATTGTGCACTGAGATGGATGGGAAAAGGGCCACTCTGCTGCATAGCTGCATGCTTGCCTCTACATAGACAGTAATGGGAGCAGCGCCCCCTATAGCTGAGCAGTGTGAAGTTGGCGGTCTCAAGGAAGAATCTAAGTTTCTCTAAGTTAAACTCAAGACCAGCATCTTTGCTTTAATGGGGTCCTGTCCCACTCTGCTGTCTTTTATTCCTTTGGGCAGGATATACTTTGCATTTAAAGGAACTCTGAAAAGACCCTGCAGAGCTTCATCTCTAAAGTTTTCATCTGTAGGCACCCCACTCAACATAGTATTTTCACCAGCTGATACCTTACAACTGTATAGTATTGGCAAAGTAACTATTATCAGGTTAATTTCAGTCACCAAAATAGGCTCAGAAGAGATGAGTGAGGAAGAGAAGAAGAATAGAGAGCATAGACTTTGACACCTGAAGCACTGCTCAAGGGATGAATTTGGTGAAGAGTTAGACACAGCTCACACACAGAGAACAAGATTAGAAGGGTACTAAGACAAGAGGGTGGTTGGTGGTCCTAAAACCTGGTGATTCAGAAGCACCTGGAAACCTCTCCAATCACCAGTACGTAGAGCCATTCCCCTGCACTTTTCCAGATCAATTGAATAATGCCTGGGAGACAGGCATCAGTACACAGGGATGGGCGAAAGTAGGTTTAGGTTTATATTTGTTTGTATGGAAAATAATAGGAAAATAATTGTTATTAATAAATAACAATACAAGAATAAATTGTGTTTTGTGTCCTCACAACTGTAAATCTGCTGTTTCCCACCCCTGTATTTTTCAAATTTTTTCAGGTGTTTCTAGTACACAGTCAGTACTGAAGACCACTGGACATGAGAAGCCCTAAGAAAGGATAATGAATACAGGGACCCTTTCATTCATGCATTCATGCATTCATTCATTCATTCATTCATTCATCTACTGTCCACCCTTTCATTTGTCCACCCATTCATCTGACAAACACTTATATTAGGAACTTCCTATTGATAGAGCTGAGAACAAAAAAGATAAATCCCTTGTTTAAGGAGCTAGCATTGCACAGATATTTATGAATCAAACTTGTCTTGATGCAATGGAAATCAGCCTGTTTTAATTATATCACACACCTTTCACCAAGAGCACAAACAAAATCCTTTTCATCCAATCACAAAAAGAAAGTCTTGCACATCTCTCCCCCCACATGTCCAAATTATCCAAATCTGAATTACCAATCCTTGTTGTCAAAGATTAATCTTGCTTCTATTTGTGAAATTCTCCTGTTTCTAATGTCCACCTTTCCCCTAGGTACTTCCCACCTTCTTTTGCCTAATTTGTCAGGATAACACTTGTACCAGAAAGCAAAACCCTTAAAATGCCATGATGCTTAGATTTACTCTGCGAATGCTTTGGGGATTTCCACAAAATTAAATAGACATAAAGCATACATGGTCATGGGTTCCCACACCAAGGCAAGGGGCTAAATTTGTCTGATGTGAGGCCACCTGCTCACATGTCATCCGTTGGCACCAGCCCCCGCATTCGTGGGCCAGAACACATGAAATTAAGTTTACCTGATGCTCTCTGACAGCAGCTTTCTATTACAACGCACAAATTAGATTAGGTTAAGGTAGAGGGCAGCGTGAATGGATGGCTTCATAGATTGATCCTAGAACGATGATGGCTTTAACCAGAAGGTGACTGGTTATGGTCCAGCTCGGGTCACTGGTGATCACGGGTTACTCTTATTGATGCCTGTGCAGTGACCTGTGGGGACATGCATGGTTTATTTCTTATTGGGTTTTACTGTACCAATGAGCATCACATGGCTGGTCGGACTTCACTGGCCTTTCCTCTGGAAGCTGACGAAGGAAGGTCAAGGCGTGAATAGATGATGGAGACTGCATAAGCTAGTCTTGTCTTGGATGTTGCTTAGCCCCTGTTCTGAATGTGTCACACATGACAGGGATGTACAGCTGCGACCAGAAGCAACATTTCTTGGTCTCTCAAGGTCCATTTGCATAGATATTCGTTCAGTATGAAATGGTCTAGTGCAGACTTGCAAATCGACCGGAAGGACCATATTTCAGGTTACAGGAAGCTGAGGGGCTGAGGCCTCATCAGATAGCTCGATTGGCTTCAAAATCATTTTGTTACTCCCATAGAAGATGTGTACATTCTCAGCTGCACGATTTTTGAATATTACTTTTCATAATGTGGTATTCAGTTGTGTAGTAAACTTTGATAAAGCATTTACAGTACAACCTAGTGATATCCTTTCCTAGACTGTGGTCTCATGGTATAAACAAAGGGTCCAGGGAAAAATATAAATCCAGAAATTTAAACTTATTAGGCATAAAATCTTAAATCTTTCATTGCAAAGGTGACAATGAAACAGAAATAACTTTGAAGGGAACAGAGAGTGATCTAGAGAATTTCTGGGATACAATTGATGGATTTATTTATTTGTTTAAATAATTGTAGGGTTTTTTGTTTTTGTTTGTTTTGTGTGTGTGTGTGTGTGTGTGCATGTTTTTAACTAAGTTTTACACTCCTACCATTTAAAGAGAGTTGAGGTTTTTTTCTGGCAAGAATGAGTGGTACATAGTTTAAGGGAACAATAAAAGAATTCAGGTATGAAATACCATTTGTAAAGTTCCTGAAGATTAAATAGAAAAACATTCTGGGGCCTAGCTAAGAAGCAAGAGGGAGAAACGAATTTCACATAAAAATCGATCGCTCTGGTCACTGACATCCAGTGACAGAAATAATAATTGTGTCCATGTAAAATCAGACCCCTTGTTACTTTTTAATGAAGTCTGTCTGATTCTGTGATATTTTTGGCCTAGGAAATGAAAGAGATGTTTTATTAAATGAAACTAGGTTCCCATAGGTAAAATATCTGAGTAAGCGTGTCATAGCATACAATAAGAAGCAGATATTAAAAAAAAGAGAGAGAGAGAGAGAGAAATAAGTATGTTCCAATAGACGCACTCTCCCAAGAAACCTTCTTTGCATTATCAGTGGGTTAGTGGCCCGGATTTTGCATTTGAACTATGGCAGAAAGCCATTGGAGAGAAATGAAAGGTTTTGCTTACCCCCTCTAGGATCCTTATGCCACAGCGTCTGTTCCCCGCTGGAGTGAGAAGTCCAAGTCTCCTTTGCAAGCCAAGAAAAATGGGACCTTTTTCAAACTGTGGTTCTAAGATGCTGGCAGCATTCACAAGTGCTTTCCTCTGGGTATAAAACCCTTCACCTGCTTCAAGCCAGCTGTTTGGTTTGCCAAGTGAAAAGTTTTCTTACATTCTTTCTTGCTTTTTCTGTCGCTCACTCCCTTATTTCTTCTCTGCTTGTCTCTCCTCCTCTCTTCCCCCCCACCACCCCATCCCTCCCTTCCTCCTGCCATCCAACTTAAGACAGTGCAACCTCAGCATCATAATTTTTAACACTGACCTTGCCAAATGGGGATATAACTCCAAGGAACCTTCCCTTTAAAAAAAATTTTTTTTTTTTTTATTGATTTCAAGACAGAGAGAGGAAGGGAGAAGGATGTAGATATAGAAACATTGATGAGGGTCATTGATTGGCTGCCTCTTGCATGTCCCCTACTGAGGATCAAGCCTTCAACCCCAGGCATGTGCCCTGAGTAGGATCGAACTGGTGACCTCTTCGTGGGTCAATGCTCAACCACTGAGCAACACTGGCCAGGCAGGAAACTTCTCTTTTGAGCAGATCTTATCTACTGTCTATTGAGCCCTGAGCGGGGACCTTTGGCTGACCTTTCCCCCCCTCACTGTTCATGTGAATGTGTGTGCATGTATGTGTGGGGGTATGTGTGTGTGGGGGCATGCATGTGTGGACATGTGTTGTGCGTGTGTGTGTGCACACACACATTCACACGTTTTTATGGAGAGATATGATCATATGGAAGGGTCTGTGTGGTCTGAGTTCTTTTGTTTTGAATCTGATGTGTTTGGTCTAATCACTGAGAGATGATTACACAACCTCATGTGTACACACTCAACCTCAGTTATAAAGCACATCGAGGGAATTCCTGTAGATTAAAAAGGTAGACCCTTGGTTTTCTCTGCCTTGTTTGTTGACTTTGGAGAGAGAAACAGAAGGCAAAGAGAGTGGCTGGGTATAGGAAATCCCTGTAGTAACTGGTGCAGGAGCGGGGCAGCTCTTCCATAATTTTCACCAAGTTCAGAGTGTCCCACTTCTGTCCAGACCCTGAGAGGACATTTCAATATAGGTGCATGTTGGTGTGATGGGGAGGGCTACCTCCTTAGGTTGCAGTATCTCCCTCCCAGGGAGAGGTCTTGGCAAAGGCTCAGTCATCAAAATTGATGAGCCTAAAATGGGATTCACCTTTAAGAAAGAAGAGATTTTGGAAAAATTAGCTTTTCTCTTAACAATCTGGCTGTGCTCTCAGAATAGGAGCTATAAATCTGTCTGGTAGAGCCCTCTGTTCTTAAAATAGAACATGGATGGATGGATGGAGTGTTGTACATATACATGTGAACATACACATATTCTTCAAGTAGGTTCATCTTTGCTCTTCAGATCTCTCATCTCTGGAAAGAGGACGGCATGCAGTTTGAGGCATATGGAGTATTCTTTTATAATAAGACCCAGATAATGAAACCACCTTACAGCCAATTCTTCCAGGCATGTTTTAGGCAATGCTGTACAGAGAAAGAACACCGAATTTTGAGTCATCAAAAGCTCGATTTAGGTCTTGGAACCACCACATGTTAGTTTGAATAGGCTTGGTCAAGAGAGTTAACCTCCTTTTCCATATCTGTAAAATGGAAGAATGGTTGCTAACTTGCTGGACAGTACATAGAGTTAAGGCATATCTGTCTATACCTATATCTAGTGTCAGACTCTGTCCAGAATGCAGAAGGCACATTGATAAATGGTGCTGCAGCTGCCACTCCCACTGCTACTAATTTTCTTTCTTCTCACTTTGTCCTCCTCCTTTTGATATTTTTATACACTACTGTATAGAAATAGAAGCCACATCCTAACACCACTGGCTCCTTGTCCACCTTTCTCCTGGTCTCTGGTGCCAGAGTTGGCTGTTATCCCTGTATTTAGATATCTGTCTTCCAGAATTCTTCTTGCTTTTGCATATCTATATCTATATATAAAAGTATAAGCGACCAGAATGACTAGACTCTATGAGGCGCACTGACCACCATGGTGCAGATGCTCCACACAAGAGCTGCCCCCTGGTGGTCAGTGCACTCCCACAACCAACCATGCCCAGCTGACCAACTTCCCGCTTTCTCTCCCCCAAGCCAGCAGGCCCCAGTCGCCCAATTGGGGCTGGGCCCCAGGCTGGGACAGGGAACTGGGTGTGGGTGGTGGCTGATGTGTCGGCACCCTCCTTGGGGCTGGCAGTCAACCTCCCATGCCCCATCTCTCCCCTTAGCTGGCAGGCTGCTCGCCTGCCAAGGTGGTGTGGTGCAGAGAGAAAGAGGAGGGAGCAAAGGAGGAGGGAGTGAATAAGGAGGGAACTGCATGGTGGCAGGGTGCCAACAATGGCAGAGTTGGCGTCTGGCATCTGTTCCTTCCATGCCTGGCCTGGTGACTGTTGCCTCCTCTCTGGCCCTGCCCTGATTGGCCTGACTCTGATTGGCCCTGATGGCCAGCTAGGCCTAGGTACCCCACCTGTGCATGAATTTCGTGCACCGGGCCTCTAGTATATATGCCTAAGAAACTGTTCAACTGTTGGACCAGTAGCTATAACATGCACTTACCATCAGGGGGCAGATGCTCAATGTACAGGCATGAAAACATGGAACAGACTGATGAATCTCAGAGGAAAGAAGGGAAGGGGAGGAGGGGAAGAGATTAACCAGAGTTCTTATGTGCATACTAGAGGCTGGGTGCATGGATTCTTGCACTGGTGGGGTCCCTCCACTTGGCCTGTGGGGATCAGGCCAGATCTGTGCACTGTATTGTGAGAGGGCACAGATCAGGCCGAGGGACTCCACTGGTGCACAAATCCGTAAACTGTACAACTCCTCTATGACTCTGAGTTGCAGAGTTACAATTGCAAAAATTTAAATAAAAATTCGCTTGTCATGTTCCTCAAATACTGCAAACACTATGTCTCCCATCTCTTTCCCTGTAGAGATATAGGAGACCATGATGAACAAACCGACATTAAGTTCAAATTTAAGGATATAAGATGGATCTGTTACCTGAGGAACAAGATTAAGTCACCTGTACCTTCTCTACATCATTTTTCAAGAGGATGGGCATGGCAAAGACCATCATTACTTATGTTAGAGTTCTAAAAAAAATAGCAATAGCTTGCCCTGTGCCAGATTATTCTGTAAGCACTTCACATAGATGATTTCACCTCATGGCTACCTTAGGGAGTAGGTGGTACTAGTATCTTCATATTCTACAGATGAGGCAACTAAGCCACAGGCAGCTGAAATGACCTGGACAAGGCTGCAGCACGAGCATGAAGTTGCCCCGATAATGGACACTAGTTTCTTTTGACCCTAGGAGTCTGTGCTTCTGCACTTTCCTATCTCAAAGGGATAGAAAAGATATGAGAGTGGTTTTCTGTCTTGTGTGCCACCTGCAGGTGCCACTGTGGGTTCCTCACACTGTGTGTGCACCATCCGCCTTAAGCACTTCCCACCCATCTTCCTTAGCTGTGCCCGTGATGGCAGGATGTACTGCTCTAGGAGGCAACTCTTGGCTCTTCCGTTCTGCTCATTGGTGTGTCCCAGTGTTTTCTTCTTCAACTCGCATTGACAGCTTGTGGCTCCTGGCTGAGCTTTGGAAGTGGAAGCTGAAGTTCCATCTCAACCCAAATTATAAGACCAGAGCAGAAGAACTAAAGCAGGGGCCCTGATTTGGGCAGTCAGAACCCGGAGTTGGGTTGTATTAAATCAGCTGCAGGTCCTCGTGTCACTGTAGCTTCAGATCTTGTCGGGTTTTCTTCTGATTTTGAAATTAGGCAGCAACAAGGGCAGGGAGAGGAAACTGGGTGTTTTGTTTTCTTATGATGGAGACCAGTGCCTGCACGCTCTCTATAGTACCTTCTGGACAGGTAGGATGGTTATAAGAACAAAAGAAGGGAATATGGTGCCAGCAACAGAAAGCAGAGGCACTTTAAAGGAATCCTAAAGACTGTCCCACAACTCAAACTCATGCCTGTCTCCCTCCAGCTACGAGGGTTGCCTGGATCCTCAGCTCCTACTTTGAAACTCAAACCTTTGTTATATGAATTTAACGTTTTACCTGCAGAGTCCTCTAGGAAAGTGTCACTGTGGCCCTTAGAAATGGCATAAAGTAAGACTTGTGTGTGTATTCTCCTTTTTTGGAACACGAAACATAGTCCTTTCCACCCCACACAGCCTTTGGGGTAGTTTCTAGATGTTTTGCAGCCTTCATCTTCTTCTCTTTGCAAACTTAACATTCAGATCCACTCCCTGCTTCTCTCCAAGGATTGGTCTTGAAGCAGTTCCATGGATGAGGCTGGTTATGTACCCCGGATGATAAATATTGCGAAGATCTCATAGTTGGCTGGAAACTTCCTAATTCAGGCATGCACAATGGCATTGAGGCCACCCCAAGGAGCCCAGGCTGCTCAGAGGCCTGGTCTTCAGTCTGCAGGGCAGAGCTGGAGGGCAAAGGTGGCATGCTGGCAGATAGGAGCCCTCTGATCAGTCACCACCATGCAGACCAGAATGCTGCAGGTGAGATTTCAGATCTGTTTCCTCCACTTACTGCTATGGAGCTGACTCCTGATTCACATCTCAGTTCTCTGGGTGTTCTGTTCATGTCTGTGTCCACATGTCTTTTCAGTTTATTATAGCTTCTTTCGTTCTTTCGTGATAGTAGTTCTCTGGCCTATGACTGAGGCTCCCACGCGTGTCCTTACTGTTTAGCTCCTCAGTTTTCAGAAAAGCTGATGTTCACCTACGTTATTGCTTTGCAGGTTGTTATTTGCAGTGGGTTCATTCACTATTTATTCAACAAACATTTATTAATTAGTCTTATGTGCTAAGCCAAGATTATGCATAGAAAGTACCAATGGATAGGAGAGAATGAAATCTTGTTGTCCTTTTTAGCATTTGTAGTAGCATGGGTTGTAAAGTATTGTTTTAAGTTAGAAAGAACGCAAACTGTCATCAAAATGAGAACTTATGATAATTGGTGGTGAAATAACACAATGGAATACTATAGAGCAGTAAAAAATGAATGAGTAGGTAAATACCAAATTTTAATGTTGAAAAAAGCCAGAAGTAGCAGAGGTAGGTTACCATTTTTATGACTTTAAAAACAAGGTGGAAAAATCAATATATTGCTTTGAGAACATAGGATATATATGTATATGCATGGCATATCTCATGTACACTTATATAGAGTAGCAGGAGGAGAGACGTGAAAGGGGCTTCTGATCTATTGGTAAATGGGATATAACAAGTAGGTGTGTGTTGTGTCATATACTGCATATGCATCTTAAATTTGTCAGATTAATCTTTTATAAATATATATAAAAGCCCTACACTGGGGATCGAGCCTGTAACCTGGGCATGTGTCCTGACTAGGAATTGAACCGTGACCTCCTGGTTCATAGGTCAATGCTTAACCACTGAGCAACATTGGCCGGGTGGGGGAGGTATTTTGTGGTGAAATATGTTGAGTTTCCACTTGCTAAACCTCCGTGCAAATGTAGTGTTTTCTATGAGCTTCACGGGAGCCAGCCTTCCCAGCAGATTCTCCCTGTTCATCTCCAAGGCCATGTATTGGCCATCATTTTGTCACATGGAAGAACCCACCTTTTCCCCGTGGTAATTTCTCCTTCAACAAAGAAATCCAAAGGAGACAGTTCTGTGAAGGGAATGAAAGACCACTCTAGCTTTGTGAGCAGCTCGAGAGCATTCTTTCCCCCTAAGGCAAAGCCCGAAGAAGAGAAGATGCGCTAATCCTCAGATCTCTTTCTGGGCAGGTAGCAGGGGCCAGAACTGTGCAATTGGGGCTCATGTGAAAATGCTCTAGGAAAGAGATAGCCTCTGCCCATTCTCCTGGGATGGGCAGGACCACGCTACTGCTGGACAGCCCCTTGGAAGTCGGCCAACCCAGCCCTTCCCCATCCAGATGGAAAAACCCAGGCTCAGTTCATGGGACACATGATCAACCCAAGGCCACTCAGCTTGGTGAGTGCAGAGCTGGGACAAGTACCCAGGGGTCTTCAGAATCTCAACACAAAGGGTATCTGCTATGAACACAGTCCTCCCTAACCCTCTCCTTCTGGCTCCCAAATAACAAGAACACAGCCCCTTACTTGTCAGGATCCAAGGGAAATGGCCATACTGATGCCTTCCTGTGGTTTTTGGGACCAGCGGGCGGGCTTGTGCTGAGTATGGCCCTTCCCTGGGACCTGCCTCCCTGCAGCTCCCACCTCCTCTGCATTGGGTGTGACTCTGTGTCCCTGTTTGAGCTCCTTGATTCCACTTTAAGGATCATTCTGCGACTTCTCTGAGCAAGCCAAGCCCCCTCCATATGAGCTCTCCTTCACTGATGATCTCTCACATCAATTATCCCAATTGCAAGTGTACATTGATTTCCGTGATTCTCTGAGTGGTCTCTCTTCCCCACTAGACTGAGTTCCACGAGATAAGTGGCTTTGTCATTTATATGCACCACTGAGTCCACAGCACCTCCCCTGGCACTTAGCAGGCAGGTGTATCGGCTTCTTGGGGTTTGGATAAGAAACTCCACAGACTGGATGGCTTAGAGACGTAAGTGTGTTCTTTCATAGCCCTAGTGGACGGGGGGTCTAAAACAGTTTGGGCAGGAGCAAGCTCCCTTGGGGCTCCAGGGCAGATCTGCCAGCAGTCCTCACCTTCGCTTGGCTTGTGGCTGCACCACTCCAGTCTCTGCCTCAGTTACCCCCTGGCCTCGCTGGGTCACATTGTCCTCCCTCTGTGTCCAAATGCCCCTCTTCTTCTAAAAAACACCAGTCCTTTGACAAGGCCACAACCTAATGGTATAACAGCTGCATTCATTGGACTGCAATAAGATAATGACAAACTTGGTGGTTTAAAACAACAGAGCTTTATTTTCTCACAGCCATGGAGGCTCTGGGTCTGAAATCAAGGTGTTGGCAAGGCCCGGGCCCCTGAGTGCCTCCAGGCGGGAATCTTTTCTGCCTTTTCTGGATTCTCATGGTCAATAGGCATCTCTGGCACTCACTGACTTGTAAATGCACCCCTCCAGTCTCCGCCTACATTTTCACAAGGCCTTCTCCCCTGCGTGTCTGTGGGTCCTCCGGCATCCTGTATGTATGCCAGTCATTGGATTAAGGCCCAATCTAATCCAAGATGATGACTTTATCTTCACTTGATTACATCTATAAAGACCCTATTTCCAAATCAGGCCATATTCCGAGATTCTGAGAGACCATCGTTTGGGGGGACACTACTCAACCCAGTATGACAGTCAGCACACATTTGTTAAGTGAATGCGAGCGTGCATGCATGACAAGTGCTGAAGACTTTGGGAGCCTTTAGCTCAGGAAAACTGAGTAGTCACGTCTAAGCAGAACACACCCTCCATGGGATTTGGGAGGGTCGGGATCTGTGTTGACAGAAATGAAAAACCTTGACCAGAGTGCTTCACGCTCTCTTAAAAGACTCCCCAAGATTGCTTGGCTGTCCTCCTCTGCTCCGCAGAGTGTTTTTAATATGTCTATTTAAATGCAAATTTTGACTTTCTGTCTGTAATCATATAAAATGTTGGGCACTAAAATTTTAATCAGGAATGTAATTTTATGTAGAGGAGGTAATGGAGTGTTCGGCCGCATGGGTGGTGTGAAGCAGCTCCGCGTGCGTTCCCGGCACATGGAGCCCTGTGTTCCAGCTCCAGTGGAGATGGAAAGCCCCTGTCTAGCTTGGAGGGGTGCTTTTTAAAGCTGTGTCATGCTCCCAGATGGGCCCCATGCTTCCCACTAATCCCGGTGCTTCATAGTCATTTAAAACTGAAGAAAGCGATCAACGCTCTTTTCCTGCGTCCTCTGGTCTCGTCTCATTTCCATGGGACCATGGTGTCGAAAGGGAGTCTGTGCCCTGTTGCAGACTAAGGCAGTGGCTCATTTATCGAGACCAGGCTGGGGCTCTGACTTGGGGCGGTGGCTACCAGCAGCAGATGCTTGTCAGTGCCTCAGCCCCCTGCAGCCTGTGAGCTCCATCTGCCCTCAGTGACACCCAGCTGCCAGGACATCCCCTCTGCTGCCCTTAGCCACTTGGCAGGGGTCCTGGGGCTCCATCATCTGGGCCTGCTGGAAGGCGGCATCCAGACCCAGCACCCTGGTTGCCACAGTCCTCCTGACAACTCCCTGGGCATCATTCTGGATTTGCCTGTTGGCGCTTTTAAAGTGGTCCTGATATGGTTGTTGAGAAAGGCCGGAATTGCGGTTCATCGCGTTGGTCTTGGTGTCCCAACGTGTCATGGCATCAGATGACAAGCAGCCATCTTGGAGTCGGGCCGTCTTGATGGTGTGGGAGAGTGTACACACTAGCTTCTTTCTAAGGAAGCCATTCACCACCTCGGGCCTTTGCAGTGGCTGCTCCTAGTCCTGGAATTCAGTTCTCCGCTGGTCACCTGCCTCGTCTCCTCATTCTTCAGTGCTCAGCACCAATGCCACTCTTTCTGAGGGGCCACCCTGAGCTCCCTGATCAAAGTGCATGGCCCTCACATCACATGTGATCTAAAGGGCCTCTCACTTCTCTCAGTGACTTTAGCCCAGTCTTTAATCATCATATTCTACGCCCCCTCGAATGGTCCTTTAGGAAGACCACTGTCCTGGAGTGTGCAGAAGATCAGGGATGGGGTGGGATATGTGGAAATGGAGGGAGGAGGACAAGGTTGGAATCTGTAGCATTAATCCTACTTAGAGAAGATTGGCTCTGGGAAGGGGAAGTAGCACTAAGAGACAGAAATAATTAGACATATGTGAGAGCTTTTAACAGGATAGACGGGAAGCATTGGTGATTGTGTGTGAGAATGAGGAAGAAAGAGGGTCATACATAGGTTTCTAACCTGGGTATATGACTGGGTAGGGTGGGTCACGTTAGCTGAAAATAAAGAAGAGGTTCGAGGGGTAGCTGCTGAGCTCATGTTTTTTCAGCACCTGTGGCAGATGTAGCTGAGATCTGAAGAAGTCATCAGAGGGGTGATGGTGCTTGAAGCCATGGAAATGGAGGGTGCTTCCCTGAGTGAGAGGAAGGATGGGAAAGAAGGTCCAAGGATTTGGTGGCCAGGATGTTCCTGCATAATTTCTATAGTGCCCCTTTTCAATGTCACACTGTCCCAGTTTGGAAAGCAAATTACGTGATCACCTATCCCAGAACAGAAGGCTGGGGATCCAGGGTTCATAGGTGGGCAGAGGAAGAACCCGCTGAAAAACTGAGAGAGTGAGTGAGGAGTAGAGGACACCCAGGGGAGTGTTGTTTAACAGATGCCAATGGGAGAAAAAATGACCAGAATAATCACTTGTGTCAAATATCTCACTATAATAAGGTTATGTAAGGATTTGCACATAACCTTGGATTTAGGGACAAGAAATGTATGGATGTTGTAGTGATGAGAACAGGCAGGCGGGAGACAGTGGTGGGATTGAGGAACAAATGGAAGGTGATAAAGTAGAGACAGTCTTTGTATGAAAGAAGGAGAGCTTTCGGGAGAGTAGGCAGACGTAGGTGTTGAGATCAAGAGAGAAGGCCCCAAGGTGGAGCTATCTTAGCATGGTTCAATCCTGGAAAAAGCCAGGTAGGGGTCTGATGGTGAAGCCATCTCATGGAGCAGGCTTCCTGAGGGTGGGAGAGCAGAGGTGAGAGGGGGCAGGAGAAGAAGACAGTGTGGGTAGGAGGGAGGCCACAGCCTTGTAGCAGGGATTTGGAGCGAGTTCCTGTTTGTTGGCATTTATTTTCTCTTCTGAGGTAGGAGGCAACTAAGAGGTGGGGGAGATGGAAGATGTGAGGAGAGTACAGTGCTTTAAATAGCCGTATGGAAAACGGGAGAAGACATGTGCTCATTCGGAAGACTTATTGGATGTCTTCTGTGTTCCTAGCCTTGGGAATCTGAGCGCGAGTGAGTCAAGTTGGACTCTAAATCTCCTAGGGAAGGAGGTGGCAGCCATGGTGCAGTCAGCACCAGGCATGGGGGAGGCTGTTGACCCCACACTTAGAATAACATGGATCTGATGCATGATTTTCTTTATTTTAATAAAGACAAGCTCAGCAGCTACAGTCTAGACCCAGAGAATATGGACAGCTGGATGGTCCAGAGGTGGAAGCACAGAAGGGCGTATGAGCTGATGTTCAGGAGGGAAAATGAATAGTGATTAAAGTTACGAACCATTCAATCAAATCCGGGTGTGGAATACAATGCACGCTTAGGCTGTTTCTTTTCCTCGTTTCCCTCCGACAAACATTGCTGAAGCGAGTGTCCTTGAGCCAATCTCTTTGGGGGCTTATACAAGTATTTTACTAAAATAGATGCTAGAAAAAGGAATTCTGGGTCTAAAGGAAAACACATAATAAATTTCAATTAATATTGCCAATGTTCCTGCTACAGATGATTCATCAGTTTGCACTTCCACCAGCAGCATCCCAAAGAGCGTCTGTTCACACACCCTTGCCCACACTGGACTTAGCGATCTTTCTAACTTTCACCAGTTTGAGGAGCAAACAAAGGCGCGTTTTAATGTGCATTTTAGTGATGGGTCGTCATGGTGGGCGGGTCTCTTTCTGGAAGCTGGCTGGGAGAGCATGGTGTACAGCCATGATGGCAGAAACACTTTAGATTCTAAAGTTTAGAGGACAGAGAGGTGATGCCTCCGAGGTTGCGGCAGGGAGCATGTAGGAATATTTTGGTGGAAAACAGGGCTGAATCTAAGGTAGATAAAGGGGATAGACTGTAGGGACACTGTAGGAGTGAGGTGTGATGGGCATGGTGATCTTTTGCAAAGAGGGGAGGAAGAAGTTGGAGCTGATGGAGGTTTGTAGCTTGGTCATTTGAGTGGCTGTACTCAACTTTTTGGCCAGGAGGGATGGGCAGTCTGTTCCTGTCCACCTGTGAGACAGATCAGTTTGCCTCTGCCATGTCTTTGTGGTTGTGGGTCTTGTGGGCTGATCCAGGTTTGGGGCCTCATGCCCTCATCTGCCACAGCTGGATCTAGGCCTACATTGCCTTCCTATGGATCCCAGCAAGTGGATCCAGCCAAGCCAGCATTCACCTGGTCCGTTCCTGGTTTGATGGCTCAACAGCTGCCTCTGCTGTTGGGCTGCAGATCCCATGGGGGCTGAGCACACCCGCTGTCCACCGCTGTCCCCTCGGCCGGGCTCCACTGACTGTTTCAGTAAAGGGCCAGATAGCAACCACTTAGGCTGGTGAGCTCCAGGGGCTTCTCAACTGCATGCGAGTCGCACAAAAACAGCCACAGAAGACAAGCTAATCACGGGCATGGCTGTCTTCCAGTAAATGTGTTGATGGCCACTGAAATTTGAACTTCACATATTTTCATGTGTCATTAAGTATTTTTCTTCTTTTGATTTCTTCCACCCCCAATCATTTAAAACTGCAACTTCCATTCTTAGCCATACAAAAACCCTGCACATGCTGGTGACCCGAGAGCCATAGTTTTCCACCTCGTCCTACATCGTGGCATGGTGCCTGTGACATTGTAAACACCCATTTCAGGTGGGGGAAGGAAGGGAGGAAGGAGCGGAGGTTGTATTTGTACCTCTTCCTCCTTCAGAGTGGAAGGGAGCCCCACTGCGGAACAGGGACATGACCAGCAGGTCAGTACATCTTGCCATTCCTCCCTGGAAGGAATGGTGTGACCTTGAGCCAATGGCTCCCGCTCTTAGGGCCTTAGCCGTCTGATCTGGGTAATGGGAAGAAACCCCTGGCTTCACTAAAGGGGGCTCACACTCGCAAGGCCATTGGTAAGTGTCAGTTGTTTCCTGAAGCAGGAGAAGAAGCAATATGCCCGGGAAAGTCAACCCGACACACCAGCGTTTGAGGGACTGCCAGCTCCCACCAGGCCACAGGGGCAGCAGCATTCCCCAAGTGAGCAGGAGCTGCAGACACCTGGGGCCCGAGAAGGGCAGGGAGGCTGCCTGGTGACTTGTGACACACACCGGCTGATTCTACGTGTTCTCCACACGGAGCGCACAGCACGCGTTCCACTCCCCAAGGTGTCGGTTTATAGTCTAAGACCTGGCTTTATTGTTTTTAAAGGGAGGATTGTAACGCAGCCTGGATGCAGCAGATCTCAGACCTGATGCTGTGAAGGCCGTAGTTAAACTAAAAGACAAATCTCTTAAACTTGGTGCCATTTGCCTGTCCTCCTCTGTGTTAGACACCCTGTGTAGGACCCACCTGGTCTGGGAGATACAGAAGCATAACACGTGTCTTCTCCTTCTGCCCGGAGACCTTCTGTACAGTGATACAGGTTTCTCTCCCAGCCGGCATCCTTTATTTGGTAGGGACAGGCTCAACTCCATCTATGTACCTTACCCCTTCTAGAAGCCCAAAGCAGTAGGCGAGTTAAGTGGCTACAAGCAAAGATTTTAAGCCAATTGTCAAAAGTAGAAGACATTGCTATGTGGATGGTGGATTAGTTTTGCTTGTTGTTGTTTTGTTTGTTTTTAAACAGAATGGGTTCTCTATGGAATGGGATTTTCGGGAAAACAATTTCTCATTCTCTGCAGCACACTTCTTGCTGGTCTGGCTCCCTTTCTGTCCCCGAATGTTTCCGTTTCACCGCCATTCATCTCCCTTGATTGGTTTTGCTCTTCTTCTCCTAAGATGTTGCTAAATTTGCTTGTAAAGTTTTGTTTATTCATCGGCACTCAGTTGAAAGGTGCTGGATCATTAATCTAACGATTCAAGGTTAACCAGGCTTTATGCTGAAATTGCCTTTTACGGAACAGATTTCAAGGTTTTGCAAGAGTTGAGTGCTACCTCATTTTTGACATTTCAGCAATGAATCCTGTTTGAAATGTGATTTGAATTCAATCATCATCTTATTTGTGGAGGGAGATAAAAATAATACACAAATATTGCAGTAAAATTGCATTCCTCCTGCCCCCTTATGCATTTCAATTCAGCTGGGTTTGCCAGGTTGGCACCGAGCAATGTCATTTCTTCTTTATCTCGGACTCCCATTTTTATCCCGGTATAGAGTTCTCTCCCGGAAGGCTTGCACATGTGTTCCCTTAATATCTTACATGAATTGTACAGGGCTTCTCGGGAGTGTAGGCTGAAGAAGAAATGGAGCTCACACAATTGCTCCTTTGTTTTCTTGTAGAGTCTCAGGGTGAGAAGGACTTTAGAGGTCATCTAATTCATCTCGTTATGCAATCGCATAATTCTTTCCTTGAAGGAACAATGAAGAATTTCATCTTCCAGGTCTCCCTGTAACCGTATGAACAACTTTATAAGTGCCACCGACTCATAGTGTTTGGATGCAGCATTTTAATTAAATACTGAGGCAGCAAGCTTTGCTGTTTTTTTTTGTTTGTTTGTTTGTTTTAATGACCTGATACAGTTCCCACCTAATGCCATGGAGATCTCGCTCAGCCCTGCCCTGGATGCTTGTTGTCTAACCGACAAGCAGTACCCTCCTCTTAGAACTAGTCCATGGGCAGCCACTTAATAAGTTATGCAGACAGCATTTTTATATAAGTTACAGTCATATTTGACTTTGTCTTACTTACCTTCTTTCCAGTGTGTTTTCTATCGATTCTCCCTTTCTCCTTGTAAAAGCCTGCTCTTCACAAGGATCTGAAACTCACATTTACTCTAAAGCGTACCCATGCTCAGCCTCAACATGGATTTTCTCATGGGAAGATGCTAAGGATGTGGACATGATCACACTGGTAAAGCTTGCTGAGCCCTGTTTTTTACATCTATACAATGGAGATTAGAACAGACAGATTGCACAGTGGTTAAGGACATAGGTGTGGGTTCAAATCCTAATTCTGCCTCTTACCAGCTGAGCTCACTTTGTTACCCTCTTTTTGCTTCAGTTTCACCATCTTTAAACATGGAGATGATAATAAACCTACCTCATAACACCTTTGTGAGAACTCAGCACGATTCAATGCACGAAGTGCTTAGCACACTGATCGGAGCATCACAAGTTCTCGCTTACTAGCAACAAGCCAAACAAACAACTCCCTTGCTATAAAATCTCAAAGTCTAGTGCCAGGTGGATGACAAGCTAGTTTGGGGAGGAGTATGCCCATGAGATCTTTGTATGGGGGAGCTCCCCACAACTACCCATGGGATTCCGTTTAGGAAGACATTTCTAAACTTCATCTGGCTGGCTTGTTCTCATGACCAGATGATCACAGGTCAGACTGACTACAGCTCAGTTTGAGCAGGGCATTTTGGAATTACCTATGCTCTTATGTGGGCTTTTCCTTAGCCACGGAGAGGACTTCCTATCGTCAGTTCTTATCCACTTCTTGCATATTAACATGAGTGAGTCCACGTCTTTCTCCATTGATTTGACTACAAATTATGAGCATCTGCTTAGTCCCAAAGATGGGGATATGCCAATACAATTTCTGCATGAGCTTTTATTCTTGTAGGAAGGTGAGAAAAGAAACAGCAAATACATGGATAAGTAAATAATCACAAGCTGTGACATATATGGGAAAGAAACGAAGGCATCACCAATAGAGACACAAGTTCTTGCAGTATCTCTGATTCTGAACTAGCCTCTGACACATGCTAGGTACTCGGGGATGATTTGTTGGATGAATGTTTGAGGGGAAGGGAATAGTTAGCTAGGGAGGCCCACACAGTCCTCTAGGAGTGGATATTTGAAAAGAAAACTAAAGAGCTATTCATGAGAGGTTGAGTGGCCAGATTGAGGATGTGGGGAAATTCGTGTTGCTGGTGAGAAAGGAGAGAACTGGAAAGATGCTGTACTGTATCTGTGTGGTTGAAGGGCACAGAGAGAGGGGTTGGGGTGGGGGAAGATTGCCCAAAGATAAGGCTTTGAAGTACATAGGGAACATGCGATGGGGCACAGGCTAGGTTTCAAAGAGGAACTCTGCCTTTATTTGAACTGCAAAGGGGAGTGATTGAGGGCTTGGGGAAGTTATGCATGACCACCCAAAGGCAGAACCCTTTAGGGTGAGTGATCCTGAAGGATGGCCACTTGGTCCAGAGAATAAGGGAATCCTGCAGTTCAGCTATTGGCTTTCAGTTACAGCTTTAATCACTTCACTGTACTCCTGGAAGGCCCCATATTCCTGATTCTGAATGGGATAAGAGAGATGAAGAGACACACCTTCCCTGGGCTATTAATGGAATCCACTGAGAGCACCGGGTGCTGGTGGTGGTTCTCATATTGCTGTCACCATACAACCTGACTTCCATTTCCACTCCTTGGATTGGGAGATGCAAGTCTGGCTTGTCGGAGAAGGTCCATCCTAGGTATTAGAATACTTGATTGGGAAAAAGAAAACCTTTGAAAGAAAGAGGCTCAAGATGTAAATCCATTAACATCAGCTAAGCTCAAGATGTTTGGGATGACAAATCTGCTCACAGACCCTTGAAACAGCCACCAGCTTAAGGTTATGTGCAAGAAAGAAGCTACCAGGCGTTCCCCAGCTGTTTCAGCTGCCTGGTTACTGTCTTATTAACCTTGCTGCTCTGGGGGTTCTGTCCTCCCTTAGAGCGAGCTGTGTTTGTGGCTAGGGTGTGAAGTGGGCATCTGCCAGTTCCGCAGCCCCGGAGTTCACTCCCACTGCTTCTGTGAGCGCCCCGTTTTCCTCCAGGGCTCTCCCCACCACTCCCAGCCTTTGTGACCTCAGGAAGAGCTCCCTGGACCTTCATCTCTGGGGCAGAAGGTGTGACTTGCACCTGGTCAATCCAACCGTCATCATGACTCTCAAAGCCGAGCATGTGCTCCCATCAGAACCAGCGACCGATGTGAAGTCTGCAGGGTTTTTAAAAACGGACTTGGACTTGGGAGGATATAAGTCTGATGCTGCCTACAGCCATTTGGGAATCATGTGGAACCCAAGAATGAAACCCACATTCATGGGGAGCATGAGACAGAACGGAACCACGAGACAGAGAGAAACGAGCACCCCATGACATCATCCAAGTGTCCCTGATCCCAGCCGGGCCGGAATTCCTCCCTGTCTTGAGCTCCTCAGCTATCCCAATAGTAAATGTCCGCTTTATTTTTTCTTTCTCCTGCCAGCTGGGCTTTTCACTGTTTGCCAGTGGCAGCCAGCAGAGTTCTCACTTTGTGGGGTGCTCATTAGTACTTCAGATCATGAGGGAACTCTCAGGATGTGCGTTCTAGAGCGAATTAGACCAGAGACTGCTGTCTCATTCTTTGCCGCTCTGTGGGCATGGCAGGGAAGGCGAGTGATGAAAGCTCACGGGCGGGCGCACAGGGCTTTGCGGAGACCAGCCTGCGTCGTGCGCCACTGGGCTGCCACCGCATAGCCTTTGCTTGTTGTTTAAAAGACTTTTCAATCATGAAGCCGCATCTTTTTTTTTTTTTTTTCCTTGATGGTGCTCAAGAAAGTGAGATCATTAAGTACATCATCATGAAAGCCAGTGCCTGCCTTTTGAAATATTAGATTTCTACACTTCCATCCCCTGTGTGGCTTGATTCCCATAACTTTAAAATGAAGGCCCACTTAGTCCAATTACTCTTCTAAGAACCTGCGCTGTTTTGATCTTGGCTTCCTCTCTCTAGGCTACGGTGTGAGGGTAGTGTATTAACAAGCCCCTAAAATGACAAAAGTAAGCATGAGCTGGGTGTTTCTCGTGCTGTTCAGTGACATCCATCCTGCTCAGAAATTCAGCAGCCAGGTTGCAGCTGCTGAACAAATGAACACGGGCTAGGAGGCTCAAGGACTCAGCAACGTGAGACGCACCCAGAAGAAATCAGGCTGTGGACTAGTAAGGCTTATAATAGAAAGCAATGCTGCCTTCTCGAGCTTTGAGGTCCTGGGACTGTAGCTCTTCAGGTGACATCTGTCATCTGAGTCACCATCTCAACTTTCTGGCAGAAACGCTGGCGACACTTGGCCAGTGCATGGCTTGTAACCTATTTGGAAGGGCCAGTGAAAGTGTGTTTGGGCTAAATTGCTGTCCCGACCCGCGGGTAAATCAACGGAGACCCTAGAGGGGGAGTGAGAATGAAGGGACAAGAGACACAAGAGACTGAGACAAGACAGGTTTCTGATGAAGTCTCATTTATTGTAAGGTACAGAGGGGTAGATATAGTAGGAGAAAAGGGGGGTTCTTCTAAAGAGTTACTAGTTAGATAAGCAGATCAAACCATAGGTGTCAAGGAGATGGTAAGTCAAAAGGGAGAGCAGACAAAAGGAAGGCATCCTGTTTATTCAACTTGAGCTTTGATGTCTCCAAATGTTTGGGGAGATGAGATTGGGGCAGCAAATGTAACAAAGATAATTAACTGCATGGCTCGGAATGCAGCTTCAGCCTCCCACTGTCCATCCTGTTCATGGTGGTGAATGAGGGGGGCACGGTAGAACCCCAGCTAAGAGCACTGTCCATCCTGTTGTTCTCTCAGTGGACACTAATTCATGATAGTTTTTGCTGATCATGACAGAGATATGTCTGAGGAGTGTGTCATTGGGTGGTTTTGTAGTTGTGGAAGCAACAGAGTGCTTTTACACACACCTGAATGGCACAGCCTACTGCTGGAATTGTGAGTGCTGTACTTTTTGCCCCATGGCAGGGCAGTAGGTTTGTGTACACCAGCATCACCATGGGCACATGAGCGATGCAATACACTAGGCTATGATGGCTACACGTCACTAGGCTGTAGGGATTTTCAACTCTTATAATCTTCTGAGGCCACTGTCGCATATGTGGTCTGCTATTGACAGAAACGTCATTATGTGGTGCATGGCTGTAATGGGGTGGTTTGCAGTAATCATTGGTACTCTATGCATGCATTACATGAGTGTTCCTATTTATACACACACAAGCACCATATATATTTACATAGTCCTAAGCTCAAGTCTTCCTATTTAGCTCTTAGAGGTGCCATTCTGATTATTCTCTGGCTCAGAGGTGGAGAGTCAATATCTGAACTTGAGTGAAGTTGTGGTAATAACATTGACCTGAGGGACAGCACGCGGACCTAGTGTTTTACTGTGAGCCAATTATTTATTAATGCATTCATTAAGTCTTTAAAGATTTATGGAATGGCTCCCATATGCCTGGTACTGTGTTAATTCCAGAATAAAACAGAGAAGGGCTCTGTCCTCATAGAACTTACAGTTTACTGGGTGACTGAAATCAACAAATGAGCATGTCAGAAGCAGGTGGTTGTGATTTAAATTATGATTGAAATGAAATTAAAATAAAGTATGGATTAAAATTAGTTGATGTGACAGTAAGTGGCCAGATAGGTCCTTAAGCTTGGGTGGTACAAGATGGCTTTGACAAAGAGACCATCTTTAGGCTGAAATGTGCTTCCCAGGAAAGGGGAAGCACCTGTAAATACTGGAGGGGAGCGCTTTTAGCCCGAGGAGTAGTTAGCAAGGGGTCCCTGGGTTTGGAACAGCTTGGAGTGGTGCAGCGACCAGGGAGGAGCCAGAGGTTGGCGTTTAAGGGATGACAGGGAAAGCGGTGTGAGCTACAGCTGGACAGGTGAGTGGCAGGGGCCCTCCTGGAGTAGTGCCTCAGCCTGGGCACTCCCGGCATTGGGCCTGGGTCATTCTTTGTCGTGGGGCAGGCCTGTGTGTGTGGCGTCCCGGCCTCCATCTACCAGTGCACTGAATTCCTCTGGTCATGACAAGCAAAATGTTCCCAGATGTCCCTTTCAGACTCAAGGAGATCTCCCTGAGTTTAAAACACCAAGTTGGGTTTGCAGCCTACAGGAAGTGCATGCTTTATTCTGGGTTCCACGGAAGGTACTGAACCTACTAAACAGGGCATATCAGGGTCCGATTTACCTTTTTAACGGATCACTCTGCCTGTCAGGAACCAATGGATTTTAGGAGGTCGGAAGTGGAAGAAAAAAAAATCGTTCCCTAGAGAGAGGTCATAATTCCACGATGGAAGGGGATAACCATGAAAACGAAGTCTCTCATCATGGCTTGTTTTAAGATGCTCACTATTTGGGTGTAATTTGGTTAATGTTTGTGAAACTTATTTATAGGCTGACTGAGTAGGGAGGGAAGGAGAAGATTGAAGAGAATTCTTAGATCTTGGAACAACCAATAATATCCCTCTTCAATCCCTGAGCCACTCCCACTGAAGTCTGGGGAAGCAAGCAGGCATAGTGCACTCATTACACTGAGCTCTGACCTACGTGTGTACAAAATGTGGTGGCGGCGGAAGTCAGGAGGCCTTGTTCAGAGGCAGTAAAACTCTTTGGAAGATGGAGCGGGATTTCTCTACGTGGAGCTCAGGTTTCTGATCCAGGAAAAGAAGAAGAGGGTGTAGTTCTTTAATATCTCATCCTGTTGTCAAGGAAAAGGATGCACCGAGTGACTCTGTCCTATGTCTTGAGTGGGGCTCTAGGGTGCGCGTCCTCCAATTGGTTGTCTTTGAAAAGGCTGTTCTCCTAATTTGTGGGCAAGGGCAGGCGCATGCTGGTGAGCAGCAAGTGTTCAAGACGTTTTGCAAGTGTTTTCACTTGAAAGAGGACACCAAGTCTCATTTTGTTTTGAGTGAATTTCAAAAGAAGCGTGTGTAGTAGGAAGAGTAGCTACTCAGTATTTCTAGACGATTGCTTTTTGGAGTCATAGCGTACCTTATGTACATGAAATCCTGTGGTTTAATGCTATCATTATGGTTTTACTCAGAAGCTAAGAGGTAGCAGGTTTTAGATTGCTCACTTGAACCTCAGGAGCAACAATTATTGTTTCTATTTGTGTAAGTGCAAAGAAATAAAACTAAAGCCACATCTCGCCACATTCTATGGTATCTGAGGAGGCAACATGTATGGTCCTGGAAGAATATAGTAATGCCCTCTTTGCCCCCAGCCCAGTACTGCGAAACCTTCCCCTGGTGACTCACAGACCCCTAATGGGATGCAGACGATGCCACGACAGGGTGGCATTCCATAAATACTCAGGGGCACTCCAGATTGGAACCTTGAGAAATAGATGGTATGTTAAATCCCCTCCATCCATTGCAAGGATTAAAAAGCATCTCTCAAATTGACAAGAAAATTGGATAATAAATTAATCATTTATAGTTTAGTAAACATATGCACAATTGAAGTTACACATCACAGGTGCATTTTAATCAGATTAAATGCCAGTGGGTTGTGGGGGGATAAAAGCTTTGCGCCACCCTCTTCTGCCTTAGGAGAACAGTGGGCAAAGTCTCTCATTGTGGCTTGCTTCAAGATGCTCACTAAATCAGACACCAACTCCTGTCTTTGTCTTTAAGAGATGTTGGGCAGTAGAGCAGCACACAACAAGCGGGACAACTTGAGTACATTGAGCTCTCAGACTCCCCTACACTTTCTTTGAAATTTATGTTCGGGAGGTTTCAACAGCGGATGTTGTTTACAGCCAAATGCTGTTTGCTTTTTGGCTAGTGGCACTGGTATGAATTTTACCCTACCCATCTGAAGATGCAGAAAATCAAATCAAATGGATTCCGGTATCCAATTACCAGAGTCGTGAGAATTCCAATCACAGCTGATGACAAAGGTCGGGGATGGATGCTGCCACCCTCCATGTATACAGACATTCATCTATGGGGCTTAGGGATGCTGGGAACATAGGGAAGGACTGTGAGTCCATGGGCCTCTCTGGGCATTGCAAGGAGGCTCCTGATTCAAACCTGCTCAGTCCCTGTGGAAGAGGACGGCTCTGCTAATTCTTTGCCACACCTGGGAAAAGAGATCATTGTTAATGCTTGACACTTGCCTCCGAGTATCCACATCCTTGAGGACCCACTAGAAGCCCCAGATCCTTTCAGTTCTCGTTCAGGGTTTGGGAATCTCTGCTTTCTCAGAACTCACCGCTTCTGCCAACCTCCCTTCACTTGTTTCTATTCATCTCCTCCTGCTTTCTCACCATCCCACAGAGTCTCTGCTCACTGTTTCTGTGGACACACAACACTCTCCTCTTTTCTAGGTTTGGAAAAGGAAATTGGCTGCATTTTACCTAACGGACCATGCTATGCTGTGGGCGGGATGCTTTTATCGATAAGGTGACCAGTTAACTCCAGGTTTTCACCGGAACACTTGAGGGTTTAGAAGGGTTCATTTAAATCAGTGTCCCAGGCACTCCCCAAGGCGAACTGGGAAACAGGGTCATCTTACATAAGGAAGGAAGAGAAAAGGTAGGAGAAGAAGTGTTATGTTTCCAACAAGAATCTTGGGAAAGGACTGCATTTTGGAAACTGTTTTCACGACTATACTAAAACGTCACTCCCTACCACCATGTATATGAGATGCAGACCCGTGACTCTGCAGGTCAAATGCTCTCAGCAATGAACTTGTGGTCAGAGACTGTGTTCCCATCCCCAGCCTTGAAAATGTGGGATTCTGAGTTCAAATTCAGCTCAGATGTCGCCTCCTTATTTGACCTTGGGCAATCTGCTTAATTTCATAGTGTTTGCTCATCAGAAAACACAAGGAGTAATGCTGGTAAAGCATATTGTGGAGATTAATTAGTTTTTGAAGCGCTGAGATCAACAGATGAAAGGCTTTGAGTGGAAATCAGTTTGTTTTTAAAGAATAATCCATGGTGGTGAATAAAAGAGAAGTTACTGAACTGAATTATAAGCACTTGACTGCTGATGGAAGTGGGGAAGAAAGAATATCACTTCTTGAGAAGAACCCTACATTCACCCCCAAAATAGCAGTGGGAAAATTGTGTTTTCGTAATTCTGAAAGGACGAGAAATTATGCAGTGAAAAAGAGTGAGAATAACAGGAGAATCTGTGCACATGTCAAAGTAACTTTCTTGGATAAATAACTAGACACACACACACACACACACACACACACACACACACACACACACACACCACTCTGCCAGTTGTCTGTGATTAGGTCATTATCCAAATGCTCATAAACCAAAAAGCCTCAGCCAAGATCCCCAAAGAAGGCTAATGGCCCGTATGTCCTTGGTGGAGAGATCAGGATACAATAAGAAACTATCCATTGAAATATTTCCCAACTGGTTATCATAGCAGAAAAACCAGTAATTCTGAGTGTGTTACTATTTAAAACCAGTTCCACTCTTGATACATTTGTTTTTCTCTCAAATCAATACTATTGTCCCTGATGTGCAAATAGAGAAATGAGAATCACAACAATTAAGATCAGTCAATAGCCCTTCGATTAGTTAAATAGTACAGGCAATATTCTGACTGATGGATTCGAACTCAAAAGATTCTGCTCATTCCATTTTAACAGAAAACTCCACGAAGGTTGTGATGATATCTAGGCAGCATGTGGAAATGACAGTTAAACCAATCCAAGTTTATCATGGGAATGGTGGGAAACACCAAACAAGTAGAATTTAAAAATTCAGTCAAAGTCCCTCATGGCAAATGAAAACTCTAACTTACGTTACATTTCTTTTTTGTCTTTTATCTATGCTCTTTCATAATATAATTGTGGTCATGTTATTTCAAATTCTTTTAAGTATAGTTTTAATGGCTCCATAACTTTCTATGTTGTGGCTATGGCATGATTATTTTGGTCTTATTTTTTAGAGAGTCAACGTTCTGTATCAATAAAATTACTAAATAAATAAAAATTGTCAGCTGTGAAAATAAATAGAAAAATGTAACCCACATCCTGAGAAAGAGTTAATCCTGCCATGACCAGGATATTGGAAGTAATAGAAAAGGACATTAAAGCAGCTACTACACATTTGAATAGGAATTTACAGGAATGTAGAGTCATACAAAAATGAAAATTTCAGAGTTAAAAATAAAATATGTGAAATGGAACATTTACTGGGCGGGTTTAACAGCAGAAGTAGATAATAGCACACAAGGTCAGTAAATTTATACTGATTAATATAAATTATTCAATCTAAAGAAGAGATAAATGATTAAATTACTTACAGAAGACCAGTGACCTCTGGGACAATATCAAGAGGTATATAGCTTAAGGTAATTAGAGTTCCAGAAAGAGGAAAAAGAAGATGATGTGTAAATAGTAGTTGAAATTTTCCCAACTTTGGTGAAATACTTCAAAGTTAACAAATTCAAGTTGCTCAGGAAACCCTAAACAAGGCAAATATAAAGAAAAAAACACGCTTTGTGTGATTTTAATTTCTGTATCATAGTCACAGTGTTAAAAGCCAAAGACAAGTAAAAAAAAATCTTGAAACTGGTCAGGGAGAAAAAGAGATACCTTACCTGCAGGAAACATACCATTACATAGGAGAGTCAATTTCTCATCAGAAACAATTAAGGCAAGAAGACAATAGAATGAGTTTTTAAATAAAAAGAAAGACATTTTCTATCCCAGAATTATATCCATTAAAAAAGTCCTTCACAGAGGAAGGCAATATAAAAATATTTCCAGACAAAACAAGATTTCATTACCATTAGACCTCCACTACAAGAAATACATAAGGAGGATCTTTGGGCTTAAAGGAAATAACTCCAGGTGAAACTTGTATTTATTTTATTTTTAAATATATTTTTATTGATTTCAGAGAGGAAAGAAGAGGGAGAGAGATAGAAACATCAATGATGAGAGAGAATCATTGATCAGCTGCCTCCTGCATGCCCCCTCCTGGGAATTGAGCCTGCAACCCTGGCCAGAATTGAACCTGGGCCCCTTCAATCCGCAAGCCAAGACTCTATCTACTGAGCCAAACCAGCTAGGATAAAACTTGCTTTTAAAGGAAAGAATGAAGAGAAGTGGGCATGGTCAATAAATATAAAAGGACATATTATTTCTTCTATTATTTTTGAAGAAAATGTATAACTACTTAAAGGAAGAATGAAATTACTGTTTTGGGGGGTTTATAAAATTGATAGGCACAAAAATGAGAGTGTTAAAGCTATATTTAGTTAAAACTAAAACCTTTTTACACTTGACAAGAATTAGTACAGTTTTAATTCTTATTAGGACATGCTGTGTTAAGGATACATATTTAATCCCCAGAGTAACTATTGGAAATAACACAAAGATGTATAGTTTAAAAGGAAGTAGAAGAACTAAAATAATAAAGAAATAATACAAATATCAATTAACCAAAAATAAAGATGAAAGGGGGACATTTGGGGAACAACACCAAAAATAAAAAACAGAAATAAAGGACAAAAATAAAAGACAAAATAAAGGAAAATAAGGAAGCAAATACTAAACCTAAATTTAACTACACTAAATCTAAATGGATAAACATTCAGTAAAATAATAATGTCACACTGGATTTTTAAAACAAGCCAACTATATGCTGTGTACATGAGACCTGCTTTATTGTTATCATTATTATTTTATTTATTTTTTTAGAGAGAGGAGACAAGGGGGAGAGAGATCAGCTTGTTGTTCCACTTATTTATGCATTCATTGGTTGATTCTTGTATGTGCCCAGACCAGGGATTGAACCCACAAACTTGGCATATCAGGATGATGTTTTGATAGCTGAGCTACCAGGCCAGGGCACAAGGAACCTACTTTGAATATATAGGGACTACAAGGACCGAAAACAATATGTACATCACTAAACACAGCAATGGAAGCAACAGTCTGAGCAACAATATTAATAACAAAAAATATGCTTCAGAAATAAAAAAGATATTTCATAATGAAAAAAAATATTGTTATTAAGGAAGATATAACAATCACAAATGTTTATACCTAATAAGAGAGATTCAAATAAGTCAATCAAAGATATACATACCAGACAAAAAAGTCAGGATAGGATAGGTGATATGAACAATATCTACCAACTTGGCATAATGACATTTGTGGAACCATATAACCATCAACTGCAGAATACACATACTTTTTAAATCCACATTAAATATTTCTGATAAGATAAACCAAATCTTGAACCTAACCAAATATTAGCCCATTTTAAATTTTGAAATGTTAAATACATTTTCTGACAACAATAGGATTCAATTAGGAGTCAATAATAATAATATATCTAGAAAAGTCCCAATGCTTTGTAAGCCAAATAGCACACCTTTAAATGATTCTTAAATTTAAGAAGATATCAGAAGGGAAATTATAATATACTAGTGGTCCAGTGAACAAAACTTCATACACATTAAAAGGGAATTAATTAGAGGAAATATTTTTTTCTTTTAAATATATTTTATTGATTTTTTTTACAGAAAGAAAGGGAGAGAGAGAGAGAGTTAGAAACATCGATCAGCTGCCTCCTGCACACCCCCTACTGGGGATGTGCCCGCAACCAAGGTACATGCCCTTGACCGGAATCAAACCTGGGACCCTTCAGTCCACAGGCCAATGCTCTATCCACTGAGCCAAACAAGTTAGGGCTAGAGGAAATATTTTAATATTGCTATTTTGTTTCCATCTCTCCATCCCAGTCTTTCCCAGTCTCTGTCTCTCTTTGTTTTTCTCAGCAATCCTCCAGGCCTCCCTGCCTCCCTCTCTCCCTCATCCTATTTCCTGGCTGGGAGGGGGTAGGGCCATGGAGGCAACTCCACTCTCTGCCTACCCTGGGGCCTCATTCTGAGAGAGGCTCCAAGAGTGAGCTGGGAGAGAGGGAAAGAAAGGGAGAAAAGACTGTGACCTGGTGGGTGCCGTGTGTGTCTGTGTGTATGTGTGTGGTTGTGAGTGAGTGTGAGTGCCCGGCACTGTCTCTCCTGGTGCCCCGGCGGAGAAGCCTGCATCACAGGTGCCCTGACGACCCAGGACTCACTGCTGCTGTGGCACAGAGAGGAAGAGGGACTTGGGATGCCTTTGGGAGGCAGTTTGAAGATCCTGGGAGTCCCCAGAGGGGGAGGGCACCCTCCTCTATCCCTGACTGTGGCTTTGGCTTCCCTGATCACTTCTGAGCACCACACATAAGTTGGGGAGGGGTTGGTGAAACATTTCAGTTCCTGCCCCCACAGGCCTCCCTTCCATCTAGGCCTCTTCAGGCCCAGTTTGTTGTTTCCATCTCTCCGTCCCAGTCTCTCCCAGTCTCTGTCTCTGTTTTTCTCAGCAGTCTTCCAGGCCTCCCTCTCTTGCTCTTCCTCTCTCCCGGCTGGGAGGGGGCAGGAACAGTGAGGGCAGCTCTAACTTCTGCCCTCCCTGGGGCCTCATTCTGAGAGAGGTTCTGAGAGCAAGGTGGGAGGGAGGGAAAGAAAGGGAGAAAGGGCTGTGAGCTGGTGAGCGCTGTGTGTGTCTCTGCATGTGTGTGGTTGTGAGTGAGTGTGAGTGCTGGTCCCACCTTTCTTGGCCCTGTCCCTGCTGCCACAAGTTCCCACCCACCAGAGCCACAGCCGGGGTGTTAGGTGTTAGGTTGAGCTTTCAGTCGTTTTGGATGTGACAGACCTTGGCTACACACACACACACACACACACACACACACACACACACACACTAGAGGCCCATTGCAGGAAGATTCCTGCAAGAATAGTGCTTCCTTAGCCTATTCCTGCAAGAATAGGGCTTCCTGAGCCGGAGTGAAGCAGAAAGGGAGCAAAGCCTGCCGAAGCAGGCTTCGCTCCCTTCTCCAATGCCTGGCTCCCTCCCTTCTCTGCTGCCTCGCTTCCTCCTATCTCTGCTGCCTCACTTCCTCCCATCTCCAATGCCTCGCTCCCTCCTGTCTCTCCCACTTTGCTCCCTCCTGTCTCCACTGCCTTGCTCCCTCCCTTCTCTGCCGCTTCATTCCCTTCTGTAGCACTTGGCTTCCTTTTAGGCTGACTTCAGTCGTCACTCCTGAGCCTGTGTCTAATTAGCATAGAGCCGCTCTGATTGGCTGGTGGGCATGGCTTGTGTCTCAGAGTGAGGGTCAATTTGCATATTACTCTTTTATTTGTGTGTATATATATATATATATATATATATATATATATATATATACTAATTGATAATGAAAGACAATATAGTGAAATCTGTGGGATGCAGCTAAAGGACAGAGGGAAGGTATAGCTACAAATGCTGTAAGTTTATTGCATTGTGTTAGAGTGATTTTAAATTAAAATCCAAGTTTCTACTTTAAGAACCTAAATAAAACAAATAAAATTAAGTGAAAGGAAGGAAATACAGATAAAGATAAAACAAAAAGTAAGTAAAATACAAAGCCAAACATTTAATGATGCCTGGTGGTATTGGATTAAAATGAGAAATATCACTAAGAATTTAGGTTTAGCAATTTATATAGATATGCAAAAATTTAGTACATAGAATCAATGAGATTATAAAAGCCATCAGCACACCTAAAACTCAGATCATGGTTTCTAAATACCATTCATCACTCAAAGGAACCAGGACTGATTGGAGAAAAAGCCTATTTCTGAATTGAGGCAGGGAAAGCATAAGATAAATTGAGAATTTCTTTTATTTCAAGCATAAAAGAAAATGCTCAAGGGATGATGGGCATGTCAAAAGGATACAGACACCAGCTTCAATGGACTTCCAGAGATAAAATCTGGAGCAATTGAAGTATTAAAATAAAAATTAGAGTAACAGATTATAACCCATTTAATAAAATACAAATACAGGAGTACACACTCATATAAATAAATAAGGGTGATGTAGGATATTTCTTGCTTACAATGTAAACATTACTACAAATTTATAGTCATAACTGACATCTGTCCTCACTGACATTGGACTCATCATTTTTAAACCCATGCTAGTTTGAAGGGCATTTATTTGGATTTGCAAGTTCTTTAATAATTAGTGAAGGCAATTGTTAGCCATATGTTTATAATTTATTTTTAACTAAAGGATAATCATTATTCAGCCATTTTGTAACCTTTATTTACTTATCAACCTTTTCAAATTTAATTCACAGAAGTCACCCTCCCTGTCTCCAGGGACATCCCATTATCCTTAGAGAAAGAGAAAGGAGCTAATCCAAGGAGTGTTTAATGCATTTTTTTAGGACATTGGTCTGCCTGAAAATCAATTTTCTCAATTTTATTTTTTTTACTTACTGAAGTCATTGTAAAAAGGAATACAAATAATATGGATTTTTAAAATAGGAAATGATCATTTCTTGATCATCTGTTATGCTAGAGATTTGATTGTTCCTATTTTGCTGATGAGAATAAAAAATATTTAGAGAGGTTAAGATCCCAGAGCTGGTCATGGCTGATCCAGAGCAGCTAACTCTGTTGTATGATGCTGGCCCATCCACCATGCCCTTGATTAACTTTGGGGCAAGGGAAGAAGATCGGAAGGCAAGGTGGCATGGGAGAAGACAGCAAAAAGAGTTATTTGCCTCTGAGTCATCTCCTGAAGAAAGTCATTCATTCATCACTCATTCATTGATTCATTGATTGATTCATTCACTATCATCATTCCACAAATACTCCTTGAGTTCATATACTCCTTGAGTACACTTCTTAACCAAAGTGAAGCTGAGAATTTAGGAAGGGCTCTGACATTTACCCTCACACACTGATCATTGGGGCAGAGTAAGCTTAGGACACTTCGCATGACAGAAGCCCATGGCTGATGGGTGAAATCTTCTGCTTTTGTATCATTCAGTAGGAGAAAAGGAGATGAATCTGGATGTTTAGTTAGTTCTTTCTGAAACAAAATAAACACAAAAAGAATTACTCTCTGTTCTCTTTCTTTGCTTTTTATTTTATTTTATTTAAATAATATACAACACCCTCCCCCATAGAACACACACACAACACACACACACACACACACACACACACACACACACACACACACCTTTCCTAGCGCTTTCTTTGGAATTCAGTCCCTCCCTACTGAAGAAGGTTGAAATGGTAATTATGGCCTTTTCTTCAGTGGTACCCATTTGAAAGCTAAGTACTGTCTGCTGCTTAGTAGTTTTCAGTTTGTTGTTGTCCTATACATATAGATTGAATTTCTGTCCTCTGCCTCCTCTCTCCCCATCATCCATACAATATTGACTTTCACACACACACACACACACACACACACACACACACACACACACAGTTAAATTATGGGTAGATTCTATGCAATTGAAAAGCATGATTTGAGTAATATGTTCTACTAGAGGCCCTGTGCACAAAAATTTGTGCACTCAGGGGTGGGGGGGGGTCCCTCAGCCCTCTCACAGTCTGGGACCCCTCGGTGAATGTCCACCTGCTGGCTTAGACCCAGCAGGGGAACCTAAGCTGGCAGTCAGACATTCCTCTGGCAGCCCGGGAGCCCTCGGAGAATGTCCACTTGCCAGCAGGGAGCAGGCCTAAGCTGCAGTTGGACATCCTTAGCGCTGCTGAGGAGGCAGGAGAGGCTCCCACCACCACAGCTGTACTGGCAGCCGTCAGCCTGGCTTGTGCCTGAGCAGACCTCCCCCTGTGGGAGTGCACTGACCACGAGGGGGCAGCTCCTACATTAAGTGTCTGCCCCCTGGTGGTCAGTGTGTGTCATAGTGACCAGTCATTCCCAGTGGTTCTCTGTTAGGGTCAAGTTGCATATTACCCTTTTATTATATAGGATGATTAATTTACACACTTTTAATATTGAATAGTATTGCTCCTTTCTTGGGTTTCTGCTTCACACTGAAATTGTCACCAGTTCTCCTTGCATATTAATTCTGGAACCTGAAGTACACACGTGTGGGTATACTATTGGGGTTACTAGATATAATAGCAATGGAAGCCATGAGCTGAGACACAAAGAAGGGTAATGGAAGCTTCAGTTGACATGGTTTGTGTGGATTACTACATGGCGTTTCGAAATGCTCAGCCTTTGCCTCCTCAATTTCTTCTGTTTATTTGCTTTTTTACCAATTTTTTTATTTAACGTATAGCTTAGAAGCTCAGGTCAGGGGTCAGGGAAAGGACAGAGGATATTGTGTCTTTTCCTGCAGTTGCTGGACTAGAAGCATCAGCAACACCTGGGAGATGGTTAGAAATTCAAAATTGTCGCCTCATTTCAGATACATGGAATCGGTACCTGCATGTTAACAAGATATCCAGTTAATTTGTAAGCACAGTTAACGTCTCAGAAGCCCTTCCTCGGTTTATTCTTGTTATCAAAACCAAATCTCTCACTCAGGTATGAACACACGTAATAAGGAGTGCCTTGCTTTTGCTAATCTACCTCCGATCTTATCTGATGAGCTGAATGGAGTCCTAATTATTGAATCTCTAGGTATAGTGGAATGAACTCTGAAGGGGTGGGAAACCTACGGCTCAACGTTCATGCTATGAACTGAGTAGTATCACCTCTATCCCCAATTCATACGGTGAAGCCCTAAACCCAATGTGACTGTATTTGGAGAGAGGGCTTTCACTAGGTAATTAAGGTTAAATCAGGTCTTAAGGGTGGGGCCCTAATCCAAAAGGATTATAACCTTTTAAAAAGAGAAAGAGAGAGATACTTTTCTCTCTATCATGTGAGGGCACAGCAAGAAGGTGGTCCTCTACAAGCCAGAAAAAGAACTCTCCCCAGAGCCTGGCTATATTTGCACTCTGATTTCCAACTGCCAGCCTTCAGGACAGTGAGAAAATAAGATTTCTGTTGCTAAGCCACCCAGTCTATGGGATTTTGTTATGGCAGCATGGGCAGACCACGGCAGTGCAGTGGCAAATACTTAGTTTTCTCCTAAAGCAGTGTGGCTGTAACAGAGGCCTGTGAGTGTGCATTTCCCACACTGCACTGCTTCATGCCAGAGTGGGTTATAGTCACGGATCCTTGCCCCCTTTTACGGCCACAAATAGTCCCAGTTTACTTGGAACCTACGGGTGTTTAGGGATGTGGGGCTTCCAGTGATAAAGCTGGGGAGATGACCAGACAAACTGGGATGGTTGGTCGCCATAACCTTTTCCCAGGTTTTACCCTGAGCTAGATTTCTTAGCTGTCCTCTGAGAATTTCACATGGGCACATAGAAGAACAAATCCCAAAAGAAGCTGGCAGCAGGTAGTACAGTGAAGACCTGGGTGGGGGGTGGGTATGGAGTGGAGGGCATTGATGGGGGGAAAAAGGGGAACATATGTAATACTTTCAACAATAAAGTTTTTTTTTAAGAGTAACTATCAAATTAGAGTTCCTGGAACACCTAGACCTTAGGATATTCCTGCTATGGAAGGGAGAAACCTGACCATTCTATACTGAAGGCAATTCAGAACTGGCACAGGATCCCCCAACATCCTTCTTCTCCATCCAAAATCTCATTTGATAACCTCATGCTAATTCTACAGAAGTAGTTCTAAGGCCAGGTGTCACTTAATGGCTAAATATTTATGCCTGAATGCCATTTTGCAGTCTAGTCTATAACACAGAAATGTTTAACATTTCCATAAATGCTTTTAAGACTCCTCTGATGTGTCTGGTACCTGATCCCACAGGAGCAGATAGCTAGGTTTTCTTGGTGTTTTGAGGACGGGCCATGAATCCACTGGAGAATTTCATTTGGAAAGGTGGTTAGTCATGATACGTCAGGCTATGCTGCAGTAACAGATTGATTCCCACATCTCAGTAGCTTCATATGGCAAAGTTTTTATGACTGGTGTGAATTGCCAAGGGCTCTGCTCCACATAGTGACTCAGGGATTCAGGCTGTGGAGTCCCCACCCTCCTCACCTGGAGCATGCCACTTTCTTTGTCACTGGGTCTGGGGAAGAAAACTCATAGAACCAAGCAACTTTATAGGGCTTTGGCCTGCAAGTGAAGCTTGCTCATTGATCAGAACTAGTCATGTGACCCCACCTAACATGGTGGGTCTGGGGCTGAAGTCTCCTGTGGCCAGAAAGAGAAAGAAGAGGAGTAATGGAAGTGTGCAGTAGTAACATCTGACACTAGGATCCAAGGGATGGGCCACTCTAAACACTAGACTGCTGTGCCCCAGAAGAGCAAGTCATTGATTTGGGATCTGGCCACTTTAGATGTGGACTATTCTTATAGTTGCTCCCAGGAGGAATGACAGGATTTTATTTATTTAATAATGATAATAAAATCCATATCAAATATTGAGAGGCCAGCTGCTTTTAGTACAAAATATAATGGCTTGACATACTTTTCATGGATTAAAATGGCAAGTGCACAAGGACAATGAGCCACAGGACCCACCAATGCATGTATGGGTCTCTCAGCTTTCCCCTTATGGCAGCCTAAAGACGATGTGTTTATACGCTGGCAGCACCCAATCTCATAGTCCTTTTTTTTAATTTTTTTTAAAGTATTTTTACTGATTTCAGAGAAAAAAGGAGAGGGAGAGAGAGGTAGAAACATCAATGATGAGAGAGAATCATTGATTGACTGCCTCCTGCATGCTCCCTACTGGGGATCAAGCCCACAACCCGGGCCTGTGCCCTGACTGGGAATCAAACCATGTCCTCCTGGTTCATAGGTTGATGCTCAACCACTGAGCCATGCAGGCCAGGCAACCTTGTACTGTTTAGTGCAATAGGATCCTGGTAGCATCTCTCTGAGGACCCAAGATTCTCTATACCAAGGCAACGGGCATTACTTCTCTGAAGCCTCATTCTCCTGGGATGTGTGCCCTTTCAGTGCAGTTGCTCCCTCATATAATCAAACTGCTGCCTCTGGAGGAGACCTCAGGCGTGTTCGGAGGCTGTGTATGCAGCGTCACACTCTGCCGAAGAGCGTGAAATGTAGACAAACATGGAAGTCATTAATGCTGTGGAGTTCCTTGCTATTAAGAATGGGAAAAATTAATTCTTTCCCACAGGAGAGGAATACATAATACCTTTCGGGTTATTTGGTCATTTGGAGGTCAATTCCATTTCTTCTCTCCATTTGCTGAACTACTTTTGGAAATTGAGGTTTTTGAGGTTTTATTTTCCTTCATAAAAAAGCACATTATTGATACTTGGCACTTTTGCAGTAATAGAATTTTGAAGAGCTCAGCCTGTCCCTGTCCTAAGCCAGGTCAGGAATGGTCTGAAATGATGCTGTGGGTTGAAAATTCTATTCTGTGAAGCACAGAATTCTGGGCACGCATTGCTATAAAGGATGTTTGAAAGACCGAGTGGAGTCGCTGTGATGACAGGAACCTTTCAGAGCCGGGGAACGTGAATGCGGGGAAATTTGTGTTGAGAATTTATGTTTAAAAACTTATGTGAAAAACGTTAGGAAAAGCGAATGGAACTGTGACTTGAAATGAACGACTGCATGTTTGTGTGATGTCTGACCCTCTCCTGATCGTGTGACTGTGGGCAGAACAGAGCCTCTGCTTCTCATCGTTGAAATGGGAAATATCATGCTTGTCCAGCATGCTAACCTCACAGCATTGCTGGGATCTAAATCAGGGAAACTGCCTTGAGAAGCATTTGGAAAATGATGTGTGCTCTACAATACATGGTGCTGTGCTTGGACAATAGAGATAGGGGTCGATTAAGATCAATGTGTGAGCAGTGGTCAGGAGTCATGTACTTGCTTAGCAAATACCCATATTATCTACACCTATATCTATATGTGTATTTGCATCTGTATCTATATCTATATCCATATCCATATCCATATCCATATCTACATATCTATCATATCCATATCTATACCTGTATCTGCATCCATATCCATCTCTATATCTATATCTATCCACATCCATATCTGTATCCATATCCATACCATACTCATATTCATATCCATATCTATATCTATATCCATACCCATGTCTATGTCAATGTCTATGTCTATATCAGGCCCCATGTCTGTATCCTTATCTGTACCACTGTCTTTATTTCTGTACTTATATTTTCATCTATGTTTATATTTATATCTACTCTATAGCCAGACTTTTATCTATCCTATATAATAAAAGGGTAATATGCAAATAGACCAAATGGCAGAACTACTGAACAACCAATCAAAGCATTATATGCAATGATGATATGCCTAGGCTGCTCAACTGCTCACTATGACATGCACTGACCACCAGGGGGCAGATACTCCAACTGGTAGGTTAGCTTGCTACTGGGGTCTGGCAGATTGGGATTGATTGAGATGGGTTGGACACACCCTGGAGCCCTCCTGTGGTCCCGCTCCAGCCTGGTTGTGCATCAGTGGGGTCTCTCAGCCTGGCCTGTGCCCTTTTGCAATCCCCTTGGGGGATATCAGAGAACGGGTTTCAGCCTGATCTCTCAGGCCACTCTCCTTGGGAGGGTGCCAGATGCAAGGCCCATGGCTGGCAAGTGCTGCTGTGGCAGCGCCAGCCTCTCCCGATTGGAATTGATTGGGCATGAGCCCATGGTAGGCATAGTGGGGCCAGGATGAGTGGGACTGACCAGCAGGAGCTGCAGGTGGTATGAGACTATAGATTTTGGCGGCCACCCAGAGGGACCTCATCCATGCACGAATTCATGCACTGAGCCCCTATTTTGTTTATATGTAATCTATGTCTCCATATCTATCTCTGACTCTTTCTATTCCTATATTTATACTTATCTATATATTTATATTATGTATATTTATACCTAGAAGACAGAAAGACAGAGAAAGGAGAGAGAGAGAGAGAGAGAGAGAGAGAGAGAGAGAGAGAGAGAGAGAACTGTATTACACACTAAGAATTGGGGATAAGGCTGTAAATAAGCCATCACAGTTTTGACTTAGAGCTGTCAGGAGGGACTTGCATTAAGCAAACACATCCTGAATGAATTGCAACTATGGTAAGTGCTATGAGGAAAAAGTACCTGATGAAAATAACATTCTCCTCCAAGCGGGGGCCATTGGGGACACACCGGAGATAATGCACTAAGTCACTGACCCTTGTGCAGTGTACATGGCCCATATATTTAGCTTTGTGACTAGATCTCTAAAACAAAAGCACCGAATTCTACAAAGTGCCATGGTTGGAGCTTCACACACACTGGGGCCCTTCACAGATGTCTCTTAAGGCATAAGAGGGACACTTTCAATTACATACCCGTATCTAATTTAGTATTTGTTTAATAGCCTGGACCTAGTACTTTTTTATCCTTACTGAGGACATGGCTATTGATTTTAGAGAGAGGAGAAGAGAGAGACTCGATGTGAGAGAGAACCATCAGGTGGTTGCTTCCAGCACTCGCCCTGACCAGGAACTGAACCTGCATCCTATGCATGTTCCTTAACCTGGACTTAAACCCGAAACCTTTAGGTGTATGGGACGATGCTCCAGTTGACTGAGCCACCCGGGGCCAGGGCTGTTAGTACTTTTTAATACTGACATTTCCAACAAGATAAGCTCCAGCTCTGTTCAGCAGGTGCTCCTGCTTCCCTTTCACAGGACCAGTCCCTTCCATCTCCTTCCCATGTGGCAGGCAGACACTGTACCCCTCAGAGCATTTTAAATGGGATGCATATAGTTTCAGTCCATTCTCCCGGGTCCCTGTGGATGGTACACCATGCTTGGAGTCTCTGAACGAGTCCCTGTCTCTTTCCTCTCAGACATTTGCCAGCCCACCCTTTGTTTGTGGCTTCAGCAAGTTCCCACAGCAAAGGACCTGGTGCTGAGAGACGGAAGTCAGAGTTCAGTGAAGAGAGAGGCGAACGTAGGAAAATGACAACTGTTGTGGTTGCGGTTTTAATTTGTCACGCTAAGCGTCCTGCTATCCATCCTGCTGCCATTCTGTCGTCATACCCTATCTGTTTCCTGCGGCACTTGTCAGAATTAATCATTGCATGGACTTCTATATTATTATTATTTTTCCTTTTGGTCTCTTTTCACCCATTACCTGTAAGCGCACTGAAGGTAGGGGCATCTGCTGCTGGATCCACTGGTGCATGCCCACAACCTGGCAACTATTGGCAGCCCATCCATATTTGCGGACGGACTGAATAAATGAGTTCACAGGCATCTCCCCACGCACTTTTCCAAATGCAAATGTTTTGCAACAAATAAACCTTAGCAAACACTTTGAAACTGGAAACCTTTACATTGATTTCTGTTTAAAAGTTAAGATGCGTGTGAGTGCTAATTAAAGGAGATTGCTCAATTGCGCACTTTTCAGTATATATGCTTTGCTTCAATAGAAAGTTGTTCCTTTGAAAACTAAGACATTCTGCTTAAAATATCCCGAGAAACATTAAAAAAAAAAAAGGAAGCTTAAAAAACAATCTGAATGAACAAAATGTCTTGGTTCCCAAACGATTATTTTAGAGAAGGAAGGCAAAGATAGAATTTATCTAGCAACAAGCCACTGTCTTAAGCCAGCAAGAAATTTATATTCTTTAGAAGCTGAGGGAAAATTAAATTCTGCAAGCGACCCTTCCCTTCCCAAAGCTGCGTCGTGCATTGCTCAGTTTCTGGAGATCTGAGATAATCATTTTGTCCTTGAGAGTCTTGTGGCTGTGCTTTTGGAGAGTTTGGGTTTAAAATCTTAGGATTTGATCCTGTTCAGAAAAACAAGGCGGTGAGCGCCTGGAGAGCATCTCAAATGAGCCACTGCTAGGGGCTGGCTGCGGGAGCTGCCTTTCCATCCAGGTGTGTCCTCTAGAAGGGGAGGGTCAGAAGGTCAGCCCCTTGTGCGGGGAAACGCCTTTGTTACAGGATCACCCCACATTCCCGGAGTTTGCTCATGAAATTAGCAACTTTCTTTTTTCCTTTCGTGCATTTTAACGCTTTAAGCATCACAAAGCTGTGTGTGTGTGTGTGTGTGTGTGTGTGTAATACATAATGCAAAGCCAGCCTTCCCCTTGGGGTGTCTGATGAAACTTTGACCCAAGGTTGTATCACTCTGAGGCCCTTGGGCAAGAACTGTGGTCAAAACCAAAGCGTGTAGAAGCCCAAGGATGCCGCTCCCCATGGGGAGGCACACTGGATCATACATGTCTGTTCAGACGGGATGTGTTAACTTCCAATGCTTTTTTTTAGCGACTGTCCTGTGGAACCCGTGGAACAAGCTGTGTAGGCAAGACAGACAATGGGAGTAGAAACTGACCAGCCAGGGGATCCAGCCTCATGCTGTGCTGCCACATTCCACCAAAGGCACGTTGCTTCTCTGAGCATCCGTTTGCTCATTGTATATTTGGGCATAAAAGAGCTAAATTACTGCTTTTGGACCTGCTAAGGGTTTAACATATATTATCTGAGCCGTGCCTGCTCTGTAAAAGCAGAATGCAGCTGTTGATATTATTAGTATTCCCCTTTTGACAGACAGACAGGAGCACCGAGGCTCCCAGTGGTGATGGAGTTACTACCATGTTCCCCATCTATGGGACCAATTATCTGACGCAAACTGCGGGTCCCGAAACTCACCTCCACTCAGCCGAGTTCTGATGGTGAGCGTCTATCTGGGTTAGTTAGCACAGCTCCCATAGTGAGGGCAAAGTCCTCCACCAGACCGGCCCTGCTTCACACACCAGCTGCAAGTTCAGGATGTGTCCAGGCCCCCCACACTTTTCTATCAGTTTAATACTTTGCTGAAACTCACAGAATTCAGGGAAGTGCTATTACTTTTATTATAAGAGTTTTATTATAGAGGATTTAAATAAACAACCTGATGAAGGGGCTCCAGGGCAGAGACTGGAGTTTCTGTGTCCCCCCTGATTCATCACAATGGTCACCAGTTAGGAAGTTCCCCTGAGCCATGATGTCCGGACGTTTCATTGGGGTTTCATCATGTAGGCAAAACTGGCTATGAGCGTCATCTTCAGCCCTCCTCTCCCCAGAGGTTGGCCTGACCCAAAGTTCCAATCCTTTAACCACTGTAAGGTTGGGTTTTCTGGAGACCAGCCCTGCCCTGAAACTATCTGGGGCCCACTATGTTCACCCTACCTGCCCATATCCCCTCCCCCCCTCCCCCCCACTTCACTCTACTCCTACCTGACTTCCAAGGGCCAGCCTGTATGTCTCTGCCCAATGACTTTCTCTCTCGCCAGAGGTGGCTCTGTTTCCCAAGCAGCAGGCAGGAAGTAGCTGGATTCACTCCGCTTGGAGATACCCACACCGACAGAGAGGCAAAGCGATTTGCAGGGATTTCACACATTGAGTGAATAGAGGATTGAGGATAGGAACTCAGAGAGTCAGAATCTGCTGTGCTCTGCCCAACCTGCTGCACTGGCTCCTTGGTTTAATAAACCCCGGCCAACAGCCAGTCAGCCATGCTGCCAGGAGGGACAGAGACAGGAAGTGACGTCAGCCCCCAAGAATGTCAATTCTGCTCTGTTAGGCTTGCAGGTTATTATCAACAATGATGACAGCAGTTCCGAGGTCCCGAGAAAGTAGTTCTTCCATTAAGATAGCCATATGTCCAGACGTGACACTGAGAGAGGAACCACCTCGCATGGGTAGTGCGGTCAGAGTGGCAATGGATATGTTTATGCTTCTCTTCTGTGTGACCTCAAGGAACACAGGCCTTCATTATCAATTATTCATCTATTTTCCTATGTTATTTTAGACCTGGTGGTAATTCCTGGGTTTCTTTATTTATAGAAAACTTTGAATCTCATAAATATTAAAATGCCCCATTATCTACATGCAGACTGATTTTTTCTATCGCCATAGAAATTAGGCAGTTATTACTAGAACCATTAATTGAATTTGAAAATAGATAAATGATGGATATAGATGCTCCTTATGAGTGAGGAACGAGAAAATAAAAATTATCCTCCATTCTGTCAACTTTGATGGGAACCGCCTACTATATGCTCTCAACTATTCTTACTGAACGTTTTTATATTACTTTACATAAAGTAAGCAATTGGTTGTAAGAAATGTCTTAAACAGTGATTGATTTTTTAAATAAAGTGCTTAAAAATTTTTTCTTAATAAAGTAATAAAAAGTAGGTCTGCCACTATGACCAACTACTAGGCAATTTCTACATTTTACAAGTTACAGTGAATCTTAATGGAGAGAGTCTAAATTTCCAAAAAAAAAAAAAAAAAGAGAGAGAAAACATGTATATGAGGAACTAGCATGGGAAGTTTTTATAAAATCTTCAGGGTGATACAATACACTCATAGATTCCTTCAGGGCAAACTCCTGACCTCATTCTTCTATGTCTGCCTTTACAAGGATGCTACACATTCATCTCTGGTTGATTGTGGATGCTCCGTGGTTCAGTTCACAATGTTCATGGACACCATGAGCCTTAAATCACCACCCTATACAATTGTCTATCACCACCCAATCAATTGGAAACTTTCACCAATGTTTTTGGAAGCTTTTTGTTTTTACTGTGACCGATAACAAAAAAAATGCATTTTACATTTGCTGTACAGCACTCACCTGCAATATAGGAAAACAGGTTTTACAAGCACTTTGATATGTTGCAATTTATTTCTTTCTCCCAAAAAAAAATGCTGGCCACAAATAATACTACTGGGTTGATGACTGCTAGTGGACATGCAGGTCCCTGATTCTGATGCCTCAGAACCTCTAATGACCTGAGTCATAGACAGGGATGTGGGGCCACTGTATGTCTGTGTCTGCCTTCCTCACTCCCTGAGCGATGGCTAGTGGGCTCACATTGCTTAGCCTCTCTTAGGGCTGTTTGCATGGTGCTAACACAAGTGGATCACAAGTGGATTTAAAAAAAATATTTTGAGCCCTGCCAGCATGGCTCGGTGGTTGAGCATCGACCTATAAACCTGGAAGTCACAGGTTCAATTCCCCGTTAGGGCACATGCCAGGTTGCGGGCTTGATCCCCGGTGTGGGGTGTGCAGAAGGAAGCCGATCAGTGATTCTCTCTCATCATTGATGTTTCTCTCTCTCTCTCCCTCTCCCTTCCTGTCTGAAATAAACTCAATAAAAATATTTTGAAAGAAAAGTCATCATCACATCAGATACTTCAAAATTATTGATAAATTAAAATTATTGCCAAAATTATTGGGGAAAATTACAACAAATCACATAATTATGTACTTGTTGTCTGTCAGAATTTCACCTTTGACTTCCCTGTAGAGAAAAAATTGGGAAGTACGTTAGGTAAAAAGACCTTTGGGGCCTTTCTGGTCAAGCTCTTATTAGTTTAGAAATGAGTATTTGCATGCAAAAACTGCCCTATTAAATACCAATGAAATTTACCTTTAATAAAGAGTGTTTGAGAGAATAAAATTCTCAGTTGGCTGTCATTTCCGAGGACTATTTCCAAATATCAAACCCTTTAAAAATTTTTTTTTTAATTTTTAGGGAGAGAGGAAGGGAGAGGGAGAGAGAAACATCCCTCATCTGCTTCCCGCAGGCCCCCCTACTGGGGATGGAGCCTGCAACCTGAGCATGCACTCTGATATATATATATATATATATATACATATATATATATATATATATATATATATATATATATGTATTTCAGAGAGGAAAAGAGAGGGAGAGAAATGAAAATGTCAATGATAAGAGAGATTAATTGATCAACTGCCTCCTGCATGCCCCCCCTACTGGGGATTAAGCCCACAAAGCATGCATATGTCCTGACAGAGAGTTGAACCTTGACCTTCTGGTTCATAGGTCAATGCTCAACTACTGAGCAACACCAGCCAGGCACAAACCTACACTTTTAAAAGGAATGCTTTCTCTCTTTCAGTTGAAGGCTTTTTAAGTGGGAAAAGATTATCTCATTTCCACTTGGTGAAGCTTCTACTGATAAAAAAAAAAAAAAAAAACACCAAAAAACAGAGACAGGTAGATTAAGATAGTGTTTCTAATATTTGCCTTAATTTGTAAATCACCTAAGGCATTTGTATATGTAAAATATGTTCATATATGTACACATACATATACATATATACATAGACACACATTCTGGGATTATGGGTGTGGAGTATATAGCATCACTCCCATCAGTTTCTCCTGAGTATCTGCTGTTCTAGACTATGCACTAGTTGTAGGGATGATGGCAGCAAACATGGCAAATAAGATTCCAATCCAAATCGGCCCTATGTGCTCATGGGAAGGAGACAAATATTAATAAGTGAACAACTAAATAAAGAAGACAATGTCTGGGGATGGCAAGGGCAAAGGACAGAATTAAGTACTGTGTAGCTGCATAAGGGGAGGCATTTCATTTGCTTACAATTTGTATCCTGCCCAAATGTCTATCACAGTATTTTGCAAATATAATAACTATTCACAGTGAGGGCTTACTGTGTACCCATACTGGCTTAGGCACAATACATATAATACATTCTCTCTTCAGAACTATTCTGCAAGGCAGGGGTCTCAACCAGTCTCAGTTTTGCTCTTGACACATTTTTGGTTGTCACAAAATGGTGAAAGGTGAATGGGTGCTTCTGATGTCTAGGGGGTAGTGGTCAGGGGTGCTGTCAAACATCCCACAAATGCATAGGCCACTCCCATACTCCAGAATGATCTGGCCCCGAATGTCAGTAGTATTGCAGTTGAGAGTTCCTGCTGTGAATGGTGATACTATTATTGCCCCATTTTATAAAAGCACAAATATCAAACTCCTTGGGCTTAAGATACATGGCCAAACCCAAACAGCTATATGTGGTGCAGTGAGGCTTTGAAAGCAAGAGCCTGGCTGCAGAGTTTCATTTATAACATATAATCACAGAGTATTTGGGAAATACATGCGTGAAGAAACCCAAATAGCTGTTCTGACATCCAATGTAGGGACTTCCAAGTCACTATTGGTTTGAAAAATGAGAAACATGTTTGAAGATGAGTGCCAGGTAAGACGGGCTCACATGGGGGACCTTGGTTTAATCAGAAACTTGAAATGTGTTGTTTCCTTGCGCTTATCACAATATCCCATTGTTAACACCTGCTGGCCTTGTCCTCCTAAACTGTCACTGCGATTTTAGAGAAGGGCCCCAACAGGTGTGCCAAATACTGGGCCATTAGCCAGCCATAATTCACAGGCATGAATATTTATCATCCTGTAATGAGACGACAAAAGCCGTGTCTACTTTTTAGAACAACGTGCAGCTAAATCCTCCAAACCAAATTGTTTGAGTTTCTCATTTATGCAAAGGAGGAGCAGCTCCTCTGTAATTTTCCGTTGGGTGATTTATTTTCTCAGCCCTCTGCATATCCAAGCACAGCCAGGCGAGAGCTTGATTTTATTGAGCCGTTAAGATCACCCAACAGTTTATGGATCTCAAGCCTCTGATGATCAAGAGAGCCATTCTTGAATTGTTCCTGAAACTGGGCACCTCTTGGTGGGAAGTGGTCAGGATGATGGACAGGCAAACTTTTCTCTCACTCTCAGTTTCTTCCCTTCTTTTATTTCCTCCCTTCTTACTTATCTGGTTCCTTCTTTCCTTCTCCCCCCCCCCCTTTTTCTCTGAAAGAAATTGTATTGCAAATGAGGAAAAGAGGAGACAGCTCAGAAATAGATAAGAAAGAATTGTGCAAAGACTTCTGTGAAAGGGACTGCACAGGTGATGCAGTGAGTAAGAATTCTAAAGGGAAATCTGTGCTTTTATAGGAAAAGCAAAGAGAAGCATGCTGCATTCAAGGTCCTCAGCACTCCCAGTGACTTGTTCCTGGTGCAGCATGTTAATATCCAATGATGTCATCACTAAGAAATTACTTATAATGCACACTTATGAAAAGAACAGGTAGCAGTGCTGATCATAACTGATTTCATCTCACCAATCTTTTAGTATTGCCACAAGTGAAAAAGTGATGATGGATTCCCAATACGTATGCTTGCCATTTGTCTCGGGCACCATTACCAACAATGTGATAGGTGGTTCGGTGCACATTGTATGATGAGCCCTCACCTTAAACTTCTGCAACTCAGTCTCCTTCTGATTCCAAAGTCATTGTGTAATCTCCTCCTCTTTCCCTTTCCATCCGGCCTCTCTACTGATTCCCTCTTTATACTTGATCAAATAAGAGTTTTTGTTAGCCAAACACATATCTGTTTATTCGACTGTTTAATAAAGAGAGAGGAATTATGGCCTCTTTCCTTGCTATTTTCCTTAGTTTGATGATGTACACATACAAAATAAAATTTCCTGTAAGCAAGAGGTGTGTTTTCCCCTTCAGATAGTTTTATCAGTAATGCCTAATCCTTGGGAGGTACTTAGAAAATATGTGCTCGATGAAAATGAATGAATGAATGAATGAATGAATGATCAAGGCTAAATAAGGACAACAGGCCAAGGCCTAAAACAAGTGAAACTGGATCCAAAGGGCTCCCTTAGGCTATCACTCTCATTACTGGGTGATAATGATAACACATTTGCTGAGGAATAACAGGGCACTTTTATGCACTTGCCATTGAACCTCATGAGGGAAGAAGCTCTTTATCTTCTCCATTTTATAGATGGGTTGTGGCAGCTCAGAGAAACCATACAACCTGCCGGAGTTTAGCTAGTGAGTGGCTGAGTCTGCACATAAACACAGAAGGTCTGTCTTTTAGCTCCTTTATAATAAACTGTTCTCACTGCTGTAGCAATGAAAGAATGGTCTTCCTTAAGGAGGCTTTTAGGACTTAGGAATCATAGTAGGAGCTGCTCTTTAGAGAAAGTGTCTACAAATCCAGGGGCAATAAAGTAGGTGAGAAATTGGACCTCATTATGATGCGAGCTGAATGGGAAGTGGCATTCACATCTGACAAGCTTTCCCTTGTAGGGTGTTGTCCTTAAATTTACCTAAAACTAAGGAAGGAATCTCCATGTGGAAAAACCACTGCCTTGGAATTTTGGGGATCAGAACTAAAGTAATTTTGGAGCCGGAGGATGGGCCTAGCCTCTTCCTTTCCCCAAAGAAGGGACATTTGCAGACCCCTCACTGTGGCTATTTCTCCCCAGTCCAGGCAGGGCCCCACCCCTCCCCAAGGCTAGAACTCAGCCTTTTCCCCTCAGCACAAGGTGATTTTTCTTAAGTTTTCTAAACGTTTTTCTAATTCTTTCTATTTTCTAAACTCTACTGCAAACTTTGACTTCTTTTGCAAGATCCCCCTCAAATTTGCCTCCTTCTTGAAGCGCTCCCAGGTGTATGCTTTGGTATAGTAAGTGAATTATCACTACTCTGCCTCTCTCTGTAAAAATTCCCTGTTAACATCCTAGCCTACCCTGTATGATCTCCTTCAAACCCGGACCTCTGTTATGTTCACCCTTGCTTCTCTAGCACCTACCTGTGTCCCTGTAAATATCAAAGGGATGGAGGGACAAGGAAAGGGCCAGGGAAGAAATAAGAGGGAAAGAAAAAACGTGAATTCAGGTACATTTCCACCGAGTTCCTGGAACCAAATTCTTAAGCAAGGGAGCCACTGGAGACTGTGAGGCAAACGTGGGCCTCGTGCCAAAGTCATTTCAGCAAACATTCAGATTGATGCTTGCCTGCAGGCTTCGGTAGCAGAGAGTGCACCTGTACATCTGGGAGAGCTACAGGTATCGCAGGCTCTCATTCCTCATAGATGACATGGTCCTTCCTAGACGCTAACTATATTTTGCACACAACACGCGCGCACAGCGCACGCACACACCGATTTTTATTTATTTATTTTTTTTGCCTTGTTGAGCCTTTAACACTCTTATTATCTCAGATTATGAAGACAAGCTGTGCAGGGTCTAGGCAAGATCTCAAACTGAGTTAATTGAAGGCGGGTGTGAGCTCTGCTTCCTCGGACCATCCATGGGTAAAAAGTGCTTGTTTTAAATGTGGAGACCAGAGAATGCAGGGTTCCCCGCCCCCACCCCTCTGGGGCTGTCAGGTAGACGTTAGATTTCACTGAGCTGTTAAAATCTTAATGGACCCCCACTGAGCTGTTTCAGGTGGTTTGTGACAATCGCTTAATTTCCTTGTTTTCCAGCTCGCCGTGATTTTAATCTTCATTTCAGATTAATCACAAAACGCCGCGCTGTCCTTTTCTCCCGGCTTCGGTTACGTGCGATCGATGGGCAGAGAGACGTGCTCCCTTTCTCTCCAGCAGTTTAGCAAAAATGTGTCTTCAGCAAAAATCATATATACAGTGATTTCTTAAATGTGTTAAAAATGCATAGCAGCCAAGATGGGAAAGAGAGCAAAGTTTCTAATAGCGATTGCCTCCGGGTGATTTGATGATGAGGAGACTTTTCTCTCCTCACTCTGTCCCCCTCTCCGCCCCCCCCCCCCACCACTTCTTGATCCCTTTTTATGCTTTCGACATTTTCTGTGATGAGCATGTATTATTTTCACAAGAAGAATACGTAAATGAAAGAATTAGTGATTTCAAATCAAGGGGGGGAACAAAGGAAACACAGTCTTTTGATGAGATGTTAAACTGGGAAAATTTTCAACATTAAAGGGCGCGGGGAAGGGGAGAGAAAAACCATCAGGATGCAAGAGTGAGGTTGGAAAATTAGCTTGCGACTTGAAGTATGGTCCTTATTATAGATAAGGCTACCGACAGCCTAGCCTCCTCACATCCCTCATTTTTAGTGCATTGGAGTTTACACTTAGGAGAGTCCCCACCTTGTGCAAGTAATTATTTCATCACCACTCACTTGCACAATTGACAACCTTCGAACCAATATTACAGCACAGACTAGGGAAAAGGTTCTCAGAGAGGGAGGCGATTGAAGAGGAGAAGATGGGAGGAAATGAAGAAGACATTTGGGCGCTGTCTGAGTGCTTTATGCGTGGGATGATGCAGAGAGAGTGCAAGGAGTAAATAGTGTTGTCACTTAAAGGCTAGACCCTCATTCAAGGGCACTTCCTCTAAGCCAGGAGGCTAGAGGATGGAAGGGCTGACTCTCCCTTCCTGTGGCCCCTTGTTGCAGTGTGCACATCTTCTTGTATTTTGATTGTACTCTTTCTAATGGCTAATTGCTACGCAATAGAAAACATAATTTATACTCCAATTTGTAAGTCAATCAAAGGAAGGCTGAGTGTCAGCAAACTTGAGGATAAATGAACATTGAAACAAACAAGAGAAGCCCAGAGGGTTGCTGATGCGTTTTAGGGATCTGCAGCCATCCCTGAGCATCATGGAATCCCTGCAGATTCTGCCCTCTCCTTTGGGAGGGGATGGGGCAGCTCCCAGCTGCGCTGTCTCATCTCCAGCTGCTCTCCGTGGGGGAGGGAGTCCGAGGTCCTTTGTGGACTGTTGATTTGAAAACACGAAAGGCTGACAAATGGCGGTGAATGAGAAAAGTATGTTATATGAATACAAAAAGGTTTGTACATCTGGGGACCACATGATTTTATTCAAAGACATTCTACTTTTAAGGGAGTTATGAATTTTGAATCAGAGGTTTGCTGTCAGAGGAATGCTTCATAGAAGGAAAGCAATGTGCTTTAAACAAGATTTTGGCAACTTTGACACATTCACTGTGGTTATGAGCATGGGGGTGGCTCAAATATCATTTTGCAGCGTGTGGAAATATTATTGCGTTCTGCGGGCTCCCGTGGCCCAGAGTCCTCATGAATGCCACTGGAGCAGAGGAAAGGTGATGCTTTAGATAACAAAAGTCGATTGTGATAAACTTACCAACACACTAATTGTCACAAAGAGACTTCTCCATATGTCTTTTCAATACATAGGTTTGTCTTGGCTCTGGTTTGTCTCTATGCAAAATTTTTGTACTGCAAAGTGAGTCAGACTCCGGCACGTGCTAACTGACCTCTCCCCCATCACAAACACCGTCCAATGGCCGGGTGCCCTCCTCCCAGGCTCCTGGTTTTGGGGACCTAGACCTCTTCTTTCATCTCATTTTTTCTCTTCCAGTCACTGCCATTTACTTCCCTTTTGTCTCTCCTCTCAATTCCCAATTTTCTCTGACGGGAAGGCAAATTTTTGTCATATGTATCTGGCCAACATTCAATCTTCTGAAGACTGAAGAGAAGATTTTCAAAGTCTGATAACAACTCTTGCCATTATCCCCATAAGAGGGAAGTAGCCTTCTCACCACAGCAGGGGAGATAAAGGCCAGGAAGGATGCTCCATGCAAGTCCATGCACTGATGTGGGAGGTGGGCTGGAGGAGGCTGGTGGTCCAGCAGGACTGGCTGGGATAATGGATGAGGTGAGACACAGCCAGCACAGGCTACAGGAGAGCCATTGGTCCAGAGGGAAATCCGAAAGGAGACCAAGTAAGGAGCCACCATAAGGGATCCACACTTAACCTAATGATACAAACAGAGTCTGGAACATAGTCTTAAGAATGGGAAGCAGGTGTAATGGTTTAATTTCATGTTATGCCAATCTAAACTAATAAAAGCGTAATATTGAAATTAACCGTTTCTTTGGGACCCCTAAGCCACGCCCACCAGCCAATCACAGTGGCTGTACGCAAATTAACCCAGCCAAGATGGAGGCTTGCAGGGCGGCTCTGCACTGGGAGTCTCCGTGGCTGGCACAGCTGTGCCGGCTGTGTCAGCTCAGTTGAGGGGGGTCCGGCCCGGGGCCTCCTCAGGGCATCCAGGAGCGCCCGTCCCGGGTCCACTGCCTGGCTCTGCCCCAGAGGGCTCCTTGGAGCATCCAGGAGTGCCCGTCCTGAGTAGGCATGTGGGAGAGTGGGGGGCCTCCGCAAGGCTTGCAGGAGCAGCCATCCTGGGTCCGCTGCCTGGCTCCGCCCCCCAGGGGCCTCCGTGGGGCATGTGGGAGCATCATCCTGGGTCTGCTGCCTGGCTCCGCCCAGGGGGCCTCCTTGGGGGCATGCAGGAGCACCCGTCCAGGGTCCGCTGCCTTCGTCCACCCCCCAGGGGCCTCCACAGGGCATGCGGGAGCGTCTGCTGCACAGTGTGGAGAATCCGAAGCCAGTCCACTGCCCGGCTCCACTCCAGGTGTGTTCGCTCAGCAGCAGGGCCCGACCGGAGGATCCTGCACCAGCGTCCACCCCTGGTTCGCCACCCAGCTCTGAGCCAGGTGTGTCCCCTCAGTGGTGAGGGCCCACCAGGCGTGTGTGATAGTGGGCCCTCCAGTGGGAAACGTCCACACCTGCACTCATCAGCCCTCCCACCCCCCAGTGCACAAACCCTGAAGTGGCTGTGGGCAGCCTGAAAGTGGCCCCCAGCTCCTCACCCAGGCTGGCCAGGCACACCAGCAGGTGGACATCCCCCCCCCCC
>PVJC01001698.1:24080-82397 GCA_004026665.1 Murina feae | reverse complement strand
GCCCCAGTGTCATCCCTCTCTTGACCTCAGAAGTCTTTACTGATGATGAACTTGTGAAATGCCTGAGGCAAGTAACTTTGGGGTAAAGGGAGGAAGTTAGTACCTTGATTTTTACAGGCAGGACTGAGCCAACATACCCAGAAGTCAGAGTGTGGAAAGCACAGCGGGGGAGGAAAAGAGGGAAGCATAAAGAAGCAAACTGCCAGGAACCCACTGAACCCTGGTGGGGTGAGGAGGCTCTGCCCTCTCAGAGGCCATGAAGTGGGGGTGCAACATCTCCAAGGAACTAGGAGGCCCCGGCTAACACCGGGAAGCATTCTGCTGAAGAGAAGCTGATGCTTGCTTTACCTTTTTCATCCAACCTTCACCTTTAAATAATCACCATTGGAACTATTAGGAGTCTATTACGTTCTCCCAGAACACAGGAGTATAGGTTTAAAACTGCTATTAAAAACTCTTAATAATCATAAGATTGAAAATGTTTGGGAACTGCTTCTTTCAGCCATTTCAGATAAGCGGATGCCCCATCTCCTTCAGTAACGATTAGTATCTTTCACAGTCTGAAAAGTCATCCTTATTTCTAGCCAGAACTCTTGCAGCCACAATTTTAGCACATTATCTCTAGCTCAGAACCAGAAGGCAGTGAGATAGGGTCGGCTGATTTCCTAATTATATCATCCTTCCTTCACTTGCTTTTCAGCTCGAATACTCATAGACTCCTCTAGCTTTACTCCCTAGATATGATTTCTTTCCAGCGCTGGGGAGTTCCGTGCTATGATCCATGTTTAGTCGATCCTCGTTACTCATGGATACTTGTGAACTCACTACTCACTAAAATGTCCTTGCAACCCCACACCCAGTACCCATGGTCATTTGTGGACATGTGTAGGGCAGTGAAAAATTTGAATTACCCTATGAGCAGGTTCCCAGCTGAAGTCAAACAAAGCGATGCTCCGCCTTCTTATCTCAGTCCTTCTCACAGTCTGTTTAGAGTTACATTTTTCATATGTATGTGCTTCTTGTTGGTGATTTCTCTGTTTAAAATGTCCCCCGAGCCTAGTGCTGAAGTGCTGTCTAGTGTTCCTAAGTTCAAGAAGGATATGATGTGCCGAGGGAGAGCATGTGGGTGTTAGATAAGCTTCAGGCAGGCATTAATTATGGTGCTGTTGGCTGTCAGACCAATGTTAATGAATTAATGATACATAGTGGATCAGGCGACTTTAAAACACACATAAAATAAGGTGGTGGAATTATCCGTTGATGAAAATGTGTAATCAGAGAGACTCCCAGGAACCCAGTCCTGTGTTTCCTCCAAGAGCAACGGCTCAGTATTCACTAAGTCGGCGTTCACAGCAACTTTATAGAACGTAGCTGCTATGGGCAAGAGAATCGCCTCTATTTCCTATGTGCTCTGTATTCTTAAATATCACAACTCGAAACACTACTCCCGAGTGTGAACAGTATGAAACATAGCAACACTTGTTAATCCATTGCAGTCATTATTCTTTTTGATGTTCAAATTGACCAGCCTTTTGAAGAGTGGGAACAGCCCTGCAAGTGACCTGTATCATTGACATGACCCATTCATCTTGAATAGCATCTTTGTTTTCTGGCCACAACACAGTGACCCAGGCTCATTTTGTTTAGTTCTTGCCCCAGACCTGGAATGAATCATTTCTTTAAGGAGCCTGGTTCCTTTGAGCCTGAAACAGAGTTAAAGAAAAGGGGTGAAATGTAGAGGACAACTAACCCCCAACTTCCTAGGTGCTTGGCCGTTAGTTACATCAGCGCTCTTAAGTTGGAAACTCCTGCAACCCGTGCTGACACAAAGGTCTCATGCGCTAGTGGCATCTCCCAGGTGCCCCACGGCCTCTATAATTAACACTCCATCCACCCTGTGCATCTTCCCAGCCAAGAGTTCGCTTGACCTGTTACTCAATCCTGAAAGAGAAGTCAAGGTGGACACAAAATAAAAGTTGCTCCATGCCAGTGTGAGATGAGAGGAAGGGAACAGAAGTACAGAAACACCCAGGCTGTGAGCGGTGAGCCCTCTGTCCTTAGGGCACAGGACACAGTCACTGTGTAGCTTCTTCTCTCAGAGACATTATTTATCTTTCCAGTGAATCCGGCTTGGCAAGAGGTCTGCTTGAATCTGTTTTAGAGAGTCATCTTCTGTCAGACAGTTTAGAGAGAAGTGGGATCCCTAGGCTAGCCGCAAAGAGGAAGAACGGGGGCGAGGGGGGGGGGAGCATTGTGCAGAGTGGTTAAGACAGCTGGATTCAGACCCAAACAAACCTGGTCAAGAACCCTGGCTCTGCCACTAGCAAGTCACGTAACTCTCTGTGTCGCTTTTCTCTTCAAAAATGGGAGGATATTCACCTTGTGGCTGTTCTGAGCAGCATCCACAAAGTCCTCGTGGGTGCTCAGGCAAGGGAGCAATTACTATTAGCATAGGCAGCAAAGGACGCAAGTGTAACAGTGATGAAACGCACAGGCTTTAAAGGTCAGACAAACTTGATTCAAACCCCAACTCACCTCTTCACAATGTAACCTGTGAAGAGAAAAGTTTCTCTGTCATAGAGTTGTTTAAGAATTGAATGAGATATTTGTATATGACATGCTTAGCATGATGAGTCAGTAAATAGTGATGATGGTCATTGAAAGGCAAAATGAGGTGCCCCATTGAGAGCCAGCCCTCCCGCTTTCTACTCAGCAAAGAATCCTGACAGTGCCATGGCGGGGGGAGGGTGGAGGGGAGCAGGCGGAGGTGTTGGTGAAAGGGACAATTCTATAAATAACTTTGAGGACTGCCTTTCATTACATTCCAAAGACAGCAGCTCCTCCTCAGGTCATGATGGGGATGGGACAGGCAGGAACAGAAATAGGCAAGAAATGTATGAAAAGACGAATTTCCTTGATTATACGTAAGTCAGAGCATCTTTTTATACACGTATTTCCTGACCATTTGTTATCCTGCTGGCCATGTTCTTTAGCTCATTTTTCTATCGAGTTGTCTTTTTCAACTTAAATTGTAGGTATTCGTTAGATATCCTGATACTAATCACTTACTGGTCATATGTATTATATATATCTTCCTCCACTTTGTGAATTGCCTTTTCACTCTCTTAAAGGTATTTTTAATTTTAAAAAATGTTTAATTAGAAATTCTAAGTTAATTCTTAATTTATTATTTTTTCCTTTATGGCTAATGCTTTATGTGTTCTGTTAAAGTTTTTCTCAAACCGAAGTCATTCTTCTTAATTATCATTTAGAAACTTTATTTTTCTGCCTTTATATTTGGGTCTATAATCCATCTGGAAATGAGTTATGCATGTAATATAAAAATATGGATCACATTTTGTTGTTTTCCATATGGATATTCAAAGGTGCCAGCACAATTTATTTAAAAGACAACCCTTCCTCCACTGTTTTGCAATGCCACTTTTCAATAAATCAAGTTCTATGAATGAGGGTTCTGTTTCCCCACTCTCTTGTGTTTTATTTGTGTTTGTCTATTTTTGTGCCAATGCCAATACCACACCTCGTGCCAATAAATCTTGACAACCAGTAGAGCAAGTCCTCCCAACTCGTTTTTCTCCTCCAGTATTGTTTAGCTATATCTGACTCTTTGCCTTTCCCTTTAGATTTTAGAAACAGAGTGTTGAGTTTCACAAGAACTAGTGTGGGGATTTTCACTGAAATGACATTGAATCAATGTAGAAGAATGCACATCTCGACCATATCGAATCTTCTATCCATGAAGAAGAGATGTACTTCTATTTATTTAAATAGGCCTCCATTAATGTATCTTTCAATCAAGTATTTGTTTTGTTTTGTTTTTACTGTAAAGGTCTTGAATATCTTTGTTACATTTATTCCTAGGCATCTTCCTTAAAATTGTACTAGACTTCTCAAGCATAAATATTCATTTGACTCTTATATATTCTTAATAATTCTAATAATTTGTTAGAATTGGGCTATAGCCTCTATGTTTCAGTAGTTAGGTGAGTTGTCCAGTACATTATGCACAACTGTATTCACCAGCCTAATTCTTGTGTTATTGTGCTAGCTAAACCCTTCAGAATAATGTTAATAACAAAGGAGCTGACAAGAATCTTCATCTGGCTCCAAAAGTTAAAGGGGATATTCTTAATGCTTCACTGTTGAGTATATTTACTGTAGATTTATTTGTAGGTACAACTTATCATTAAGAAGTTCCCCTCTATTCCTGCTTTGCTAAGAATTTTTTAAAAATCATAAATGGAAAAGAAATAAAATAAGGATTGTTGAACTTTATCAAATACTTTTTCTGCATTACTTGAGAAAATCCTGTGGTTTTCCTCCTTTAAACAATTACATTGATAGAGTTTTCCAAGGTTGACCCCCTTGCATTCTTAGAATAAACCAAACTTAGAATGTATTATTATTTTTTCTTTAATCTTCAACCAAAGATATTTTTCCCCATTGATTTTCAGACAGAGTGGAAGGGAGGGAGGAGGAGAGGGGGAGAAAGAGAGAAACATTGAAGTGAGAGAGACACATCGGTTGGTTGCCTCCTACTTATGTCCCGACTGGAGTGGGGATCGAACCTGCAACTCAGGCACATGCTCTTGACCAGACATCTAACCTGAGGTGTTCAGTCTGTAGGCCAATGCTCCAACCACGGAGCAAAATGAGCCAAGGCAGAAAGTATATCTTTTTTACACATCACTAAAATTTTTTTTTGAAAATTTTTTAAGCTTTTACATACGTAGTTAATGAGACTGGCCTTTTATTTCTCTTTCTTGTGCTGTCTTATTATGTTATCAAGGTTACACTAGCCTCATGTTTCTTCTTTTATTCTGTGAAATAGATTGTGGTAAGATGAAAACTATATGTTCCTTAAATATTTGGTAGAATTTTGCCAGTATTTTCTTAAGAGAATATTTTTATTTATTGATGCAACCTCTTCAAAAACCATAGGATCATTTGAAATTGTTTTTCTTTTCTTTTTCTAGGAATTTGTAGTGACCTTTTTTAACTCTAAGAAAGTTTTGTGGGTTTTTTTATTTGTTTGTTTTGCTCTAAAGTCAATGTTGTTAAATATTAATGTAGGTATGCAAGCTTTGGGGGCAAGTTTTTGCTTTATATATGTATAATTTTTTCTTCTTTTACTTCTGACATTCTATGTCCTGATGTCTTTGGTGTATTTATTATAAACTTTTTATAACTCTTTTTAAAAATCCAGTCTAAAAACCTTTTGTCTTTTAACTGGAGATTTTGGTTTGTTTGCATTGATTCTGAGCATTGATAGATTTTGAATTTATTTCCACCATTTACCATAACCTTTCTGTTTGTATTGCTTAATTTTTAATGTTCCTTTTCCCCTCCTATATCTGTTTTTTTAAAAATTGATTAAAAGTGTTTTCTCTCATCTTTTTTTCCTACTAATTTAGAAGTTATTAACTAATTATGTTTTTTCTGTAGTTGCCTAAATTGTTGACACACCTATTTTTTATAAAGCCTGAAATTGGTCAATAGTTTTATTCTCCTTATAAATAATATGTAGACCATATAGCACTTCAATCCCAAGTACTCCTCCTATAACTAATATGCCATTGTTTTTCAGAATTTTAGCTCTATTTTCATTTTTCAACCTTAAAAAATTAGAAATTGTATAACAGTCAATATTTGCTTAGATTTATATATGTTTACCACTTTACTTGCTTACTGTTCCATCTTGAGTCTTTGACTTTTCCTTCCAGAATAATTTTACTTTTTCCTAAAGTACATTGTTTAGAAGTTCCTTTAGTGAGTGTCTACTTATAATAAGCATTTCAATTTTTATTTGTATGCAGTTTGCTTTCACTCTTGAAATAGTTTTTCTGAGTAATCAATTCTAGGTTGATTCTCAGTACTGTCTCCTACCTTACACTGTTGTTGAAATCAGGAGTAATTCCTAGTAGCTGCTTTCCTATAATAGGCCATATGCCTTTTCTCTCTGACTGCTTTTAAGATCTTCTCTCTGTCTATGGCATTCTGCAATATCACTTTGTTATGTCTAAACATACATTGCTTTATATCTTTTCTGCTTAGGAGTCATTAGGATTCTTGATTCCAAGGATTGAACTCATTGATCAATTGAAGAAAAACTCTTAGAATATTAATTCTCCCCATATTTTCTATTATCTTCTTCTAGAACTCCAATTAGATATAGGGGGAACTTACCTGGCTTTATCTCACATGTATCTTAACCTCTTTTTCTTTTTTTTTCTTTCTTTAAAAAAATTCCCATCTTCTTGATTCTCTGTTTGGCATTTTACGTGACTTTTTCTGATCTAGCTTCCAGTTCACTAATTCTCACTTCAATATCACCTAATCCAATTATTAAATTGCAAAGTGTTAAACTTAATTGAATTCTGCTTCAAAAATAAAAGCAGTTAGCCCTAGCTGGTTTGGCTCACTGGATAGAGTGTTGGCCTACAAACTGGAGGGTCCTGGGTTTGATTCTGGTCAAGGGCACATGCTCAATCCCTAGTAGGGGGTGTGCAGCAGGCAGCCAATCAATGATTCTCTTTCATCATTGATGTTTATATCCTCTCTCCCTTCCTCTCTGAAATCAATAAAAATATATATTTTAAAAGGAATAAAAAAAAGGAAACATTTATACAGAAAGGAAATATAACACAGAATACCACCTACCTAAGAAGTGAACAATATTTTCCTAATAATACTAAAGAAAACACTGAATTTTAATTTTACCAAAATGCTTGATATAACTATTAGGGGAAGATGGTGGACACAATATAATGTGAGAAGCCTAAATCTCACTCACCAAATAGGAATTCTATTGCTACTTGCTAAAAACAATAAATTAAAAAGTAATAATATAAGCATATTATTTAGAAATATAGCAGTAAGTACCAAAAGAATGAGCTAAAAAAATTGAAAGTGGCTGTCTCTAAGGAGAGAGATTTGCAGGTGGCGAGGATTTGCATGTAAAAATACAAAAATATTTTTGTATTTTTAAAAACCTTGTTCATGTATAAACTGAACAAAAATAAGGTTATTTCTTAAAATAAGAACTCGCCCAGCCAATGTTGCTCAGTGGTTGAGTGTCAACCTATGAACCAGGAGGTCACTGTTCAATTCCCGGTCAAGGCACATGCCCAGGTTGCAGGCTTGATCCCTAGTGCGGGGCGGCAAGACAGCTGATTTAATGATTCTCTCTCATCATTGATGTTTCTCCCTCTCTTTCCCTTGCTCTCTGAAATCAACAAAAATATATTAAAAAGAAAAGAACTGACTTCAAAAATTATTTTGCCTAGGCCTGGGAGCTCAGTTGGTTAGAGCATCGTCCCCATCTGCCAAGGTTGTGAGTTTGTTCCCCGGTCTTGGCACATACAAGAATCAACCAATGAATGCAGAAATAAGGGGAACAACAAATTGATATCTCTCTATCTCTCTCTCTCTCTTTCTCTCTCTCTCTTCCTCCCCCCACCTCTCTCTTCTCTCTCTCAAATCAACAAGTAAAAATTTAAAAATACAAAATTTAAAAAAACTATTTTGAGCTATCATAGTACCCTGTAATGCTAAAGTCATGGTTTCAGACTCTAGTGGACATAAGAATCTCCTGGTATTCTTATTTAAACTGCAAAGTCCCAGACTCTTACCAAAAGTACTTGAATCCTTGGGTCTGGAATGAGCCCTCGGAATCTGGATTTTAAACTGACATCCCAGGTGATTCCGATGTCAGTAGTCCAAAGACCACACTTTGAGAGAATAGACGAAGGCTGACAGGAGTTAATGAGTAAAGGGAGACAGCATCCTCCAAGTGGGCAGGCTGCCAGACCTGAGGTTCCCCTGCATCAGCTCCCGGCTCTCACTCAGCACTGCCTGTTGATGCATCGTGAAACTTTGAGAAGGCTGAGCTTTCTTGTGAATATAATTCTGACACACATTTATCCTCCTTCCCCACCCATCACATTCTCTGCCTCAGAGGTCCTGAAATTTGCAACTGTGGATGTCTGTTCACTGCCACGGGGGCCACTCTAACAGGGACTTTCATTTGCGGTTGAGTCACCTACTCTCTTGGTCCCTCTAGCAGATTAGAGTCCCTGAATGGCCAGTCAAGGTCTTTGGGGGCATGGGGCAGGGACATCAGGAGAATGAAGGCCTCATTAACCTCAGACAATGGCTTGGGGCAGATTCCTTCCATGCATTCAGCAGCCTGTATAGGATTAGTGTATACAGCATGTTTCAAAGGCCTCATGCTATATCCCATTGGCCACCAGTTTCAAAGGCATGAATGCCTTTTGCTGAGGCAGGGTAAGCCTCTCTGTGACTATATTTTCTATTTTTTTAAAAAGAATCCCAGCCCTAGCTGGTTTGGCTCAGTGGGCAGAGCGTCAGCCTGCGGACTGAAGGGTCCTGGGTTCGATTTGGGTCAAGGGCACATGACCTGGTTGCGGGCTCGATCCCAAGTTGGGGGTGTGCGGGAGGCAGCCAATCAATGATTCCATCTTGTCATTGATGTTTTTATTTTTCTCTCCCTCTCCCTTCCTCTCTGAAATCAATAAAAATATATAATTAATAAATAAATATAAAATAAATAACTAATCCCAGCAAGGCCTGTCCTGGGGCTGTCCCTGGCTCTCTCACTCCCCTTGCTGGCTCCCCAAATGGCTTGCTGTTGCCTCTTGACTGTGGGCTCAGGGGCCTCCAGCCCAAGCTGCTGACTCTGACCACAGCCTCGCTCTGGGCTGCGTTCATTTGCATCGCGCAGCTAAGGGTGGAAGGCTAAATAGGCTCCGATCCATTCACGAGAGGATTAGGCCTGGACTGAGGGTGCGGTGAAGGCCCAGCTCCACTCCCTGAGCCGCCACCATGCCCTACATGCTGCCAGGATTCTTCTGTGAGCGTGTGATCCGGGAGAGGGGCAGGAGAGACGGAGAAGGCACTGTCACACGGCCCCTCAGGTTCGAGGGGCAGGATTTTGTCATTCTCAGACAACGGTGTCTGGCTCAGAAGTGCCTCTTTGAAGATCATGTGTTCCCAGCTGGTGTTCAGGCCCTGGGTTCCCATGAGCTGAGCCAGAAAACCAAGATGAAGGCCATCACGTGGAAAAGACCAAAGGTAGGGATGGAAGCTTTGATGCTTCAACAGACAGCTCCTGGGGGCAGGAGGTCAAGTAGTCCAGAGCCTGAGGCCATGGATCCTCATCTGAGCAGGTGGCTCGTCAAGCTTCTCCTGCCCAGGTGCCCTCAAAATGCCTTCCTGCTTCCTCCTGAAACGGATGTCATGTTCTGTTCCTGAGTTAGAGATGATGATAATATTTCACAGGTCCCTGAGACTGTAAATACCTTTAAGAGAGCTAAAGCACTGACTTATATTTATAGTAAAACTAGTGGCCCAGTGCACGAAATTCGTGCACATTAAATTCGTGCACATTAATTAGAGGAAATATTTTAATATTGCTATTTGCCTTTTCTCTATAATAGATGTGTCAGAGATTAAAGAAAATTAGTAAAACGTATATGAAAATCTTCCTCCTGTCAGAGTCTGAGGTGCACCATGGAACCCAGAGTCAAGTCTTCAACCACCCACGTGCACCTCAAAATCACTCAAGATCCAAACCTGGACGGCCCCCCTTCATTGGGCTAGATCCAGACCTGGCCAGTCCCATCCCATCAAGCCCTGCCAGGTGGGTGGGTGCAGCCTCAGGTCCCCTGGGTGCCAGGGCAGGGGGGCACAGCCTGAGGACCCCATCAAGCCCTGCTGGGCAGAGGGAGTGGCCTGTGATCCCCAAGCCTGGTGCTGGGGCAGGAGGCACAGCCTGAGATTCCCTGGCCTGGTACTGGGGTGGGGGGCATGGCCTGAGGTCCCCTGGCCCAGCACCAGGGCAGAGGGCACACCTTGTGGGCCCCTGTCAAGTCTCGCTGGGTGGGGGGCACAGCCTCAGGTGCCCTGGCCTGGGGCCAGGGAAGAGGGTGCAGCCTGAGTTCCTCTGGCCTGGTGCCAGGCCAGGGTGAGCAGCCTGAGGTCCCCTGTCAAGTCCCATGCAGGAGGTGGGTGGGTGTGCAGCCTCAGGTCCCTGCTGATTGCTCCTTAAGGCTCGTTATGGGAACTTAGCCTCAGCTGTGAGTGCAAATTGACCGGAGTGATGGTCAATTTGCATATTCCCTCTTTATTATATAGGATAGTAAATGTAATTGATTATCACGTCTCTTCTTAAGAGTGGGTATTCTGGGGGTGGTATGGTGGGGTTAAGAATACAAAGGGTCGACCTGACCGTTTTGGCTCAGTGGATAGAGCGTCAGCCTGTGGACTCAAAGGTCCCAGGTTCAATTCTGGTCAAGGGCATGTACCTTGGTTGCGGGCACATCCCCAGTGGGAGGTGTGCAGGAGGCAGCTGATCGGTGTTTCTCTCTCATCAATGTTTCTAACTCTCTATCCCTCTCCCTTCCTCTCTGTAAAAAATCAATAAAATGTATTAAAAAAAAAAAAAGAATACGAAGGGTCAGTGTTTCAAGGAGAGATCTGCGCAGAATGGTGAACAGTTAGGAAACAGGAGGCTGCAGGGGGCTGGAACTTGCCTTTCGAACCTCTCAGGAAAGGCTGGGTCTTGAGTGACGAGCTACTTCTGTTTAAACAAAAAGGTTCATGCTGTCCAATCAGACTCCTCATAGGGTGAAGCCATGAGCTCAAGGGCACTTTACTGTGCAGCTGAGGAGCCCATTTGTTTCCACCGAATAGATAAAAGTGCTTGGGGGTATGCAGGACCAGAGCCTCCCCCTGCATGGAGGCTCTGGTAACCCCAAAAGGTTCACTGCATGCAGAGCAGGCAAGGAACTGTCTAGATCAGTGGTCTGCAAGGCAGGGGTGTGCACCCCAGTGGTCTGCAAGCTGGTCCATTAGAGTGCATGAGAAACATTTGAAATAGTTGTTTTTCAAATAAACTTTCCACTTAAGGACAGTTATTGTACTCTGGGACATTTGCTACAATCAATTAACCAAAATTGTTACATTGCTACCTGAAATAAGTCCATACTTTATTCAGATTTCCTTAGTTTTTACTTAATATCCTTTTTCCGTCCCATGATTCCACCAAGAATATGACTTGGCATTTAGTAGGGATGTCTCCTTCACTTCCGCTGGCTGGGACAGTCCCTCAGACTTCCCTTGTTTCTGATGGCCTTGCCAGTTTTGAGTGCTAGTTAGGTATTTTTTTTATTTTATTTTTTATTGCTTAAAATATTACAAACAGTAGTACATATGTCTCCTTCCCCTCCCCCCCCCCCGGCCTTCCCCCGGCCTCCCCTACACCCTAGTGTCTTGTGTCTATTGGTTATGCTTATATGCATGCATAAAAGTCCTTTGGTTGATCTCTTATCCCCCTTCCACAACCCTCCCCGGCCTTCCTGCTGTAGTTTGATAGTCTGTTTGATGCTACTCTGCTTCTGTATCTATTTTTGTTCATCAGTTTATAATGGTCTTTATTATCCATAAGTAAGTGAGATCATGTGGTGTTTTTCTTTCATTGACTGGCTTATTTCACTTAGCATAATGCTCTCCAGTTCCATCCATGCTGCTGCAAATGGTAAGAATTCCTTCTTTTATACAGCAGCATAGTATTCCATTGTGCAGATGTACCACAGTTTTCTAATCCAATCATCTGTTGATGGACACTTAGGCTGTTTCCAAATCTTAGCTATGGTGAATTGCGCTGCTATGAACATAGGGGTGCTTATATCCTTTCTGATTGGTGTTTCTGTTTTCTTGGAATATATTCCTAGAAGTGGGATCACTGGGTCAAATGGAAGTTCCATTTTTAGTTTTTTGAGGAAACGACATACTGTCCTCCATAGTGGCTGCACCTGTCTGCATTCCCATCAGCAGTGCAGGAGAGTTCCTTTTTCTCCACATCCTCTCCGGCACTTGTCGTTTGTTGATTTGTTGATGATAGCCATTCTTACTGGTATGAGATGGTACCATTGTTGTTTTGATTTGCATCTCTCGGATGATTAGAGACTTTGAGCATGTTTTCATGTGTCTGTGAGGGTTATTTTTTCTTTGAGTGTTTTCTTACTTTCTGATGCTATACGATGCTCCAGGCTCATTTTATGTATTTCCTGCCACACCCCTAGAATCAACCATTTCCCCATGGAGCCCTGGTACCTTTTACTGGAAAAGTATTAGAAAACAAGAGCAGAGTGCTAGGTGTGCTCATCATTTCTAGGGTGTCATTGCCATCGTCTCTCTAAGTTGATAGACAAAGGAATTTCTTGAAACTTCTTCTTTGACCAATGTGTTATTTAGATGTGTTGTCTACTTTGTAAACATCTTGAGGTTTCCAGTTTTCCTATTGATTTCTAGTTTCATTCTGCTGTGGTCTGAAAATATACTTTGTTGAAGTGTGTTTTATGGCCCAAAATGTGGTCTATTCTTCCATGAGATATTGAGAAGAAAGTATATTCTACTATTATTGAATGGAGTATGCTATCGATGTCAATTAGATTAAGCTGATTGATAGTGCAGTTCAGGTCAACTATATCCTTAATGATTTTCTGCCTCCTTAATCTATAATTACTAAAAGAGAGTGTCAGGGTCTCCAAAAATAATAGTAGATTTATCTACTTCTCCTTTCAGATATATCGCTTTTTGCCTCATGTCCTTTAACACTCTGTTGGTAGGAAATGTTTTTTAAAGAGACAAAAATAAATCATGAAATATATTCAATTCAACTTTAAAACTCCAAGGTTACTGAAGTTATTCAGTTTTATAATTGTAGCTATTTTCTTTTACACTAAAAGAAGTCTTGGTTCCTCATTCATTACCATAAATTCTTATTTACTTTCTCCTATAATATACATACCAAAGTTGTGAAGTATAACAATATTATAATTTCCTATGGTTTATGTTACTATTATTTCTTATGGTTTATGTTGTTGTGGTTTTGGCTTTGACCTTAGGATCTAACCCAAAGGGGATAAACAGCCAAAATGTTTTCTTTTAAGTCACTTGAACTCACTTCTTTTATGTGTGTAGTCATGTCATTAACTTGATATGCAGTTGGGTTCTTTTGCTTCACATTTCTTTCAGCTGTTACAGATTGCTTTTTAAAATTTTCTTTTCTTAAATTTTGGCTTTTAATTCTGTAAAAATTTACATGAATCCTAAGTCAAATTATTTTCAAACAGTTCTATTCCGAGTTTTACTTCCATCTGTATTCCTATCTCTTTATTCCCTCCTTCCTCCTGTTCGTAACCTTTTAAAGATGATTGGCCGTGGTTCATCCTTCCTTTGCATTAAGAGTTTCAGATGGGAAGTGTGTGTGATGTGGTCTAAGCAGGACTTTCCATCTAGTAGGAGGGACAGATCCCTGGGTGCAGAGAGCTTACCCAGCTGTGTTGCCTTTTCTGATAGGGAGAGGGCCAGGGAAGGTGGGGAGGGGGATAGGAGGGAGAGAGGGCTGTGTCACAGGGATGGCAAGCTTCTTAAAGCTGTGAAGAATGGTGTTAAAACCAAAACACAGGATCTACAAATTATCTCAAAATTTTAAAAGAAAAAACTCAAAGCACAAGACCCAGCCAAACAAAAATTAAAGCACCTTCTGTTGGCCTCTGTTGGGCCACACATAACTGCTGGGGGCAGAGGTGCCAGGCTGGGTTAACTTCAAAAAGAAGTGCGTCCTCCATCAGCAGTGGAGGCTTTTGAGGCACACGCCAAATTCACTCTCTGCTCTCCTCAGTTCTCAAGTTCTGTGGGCCCTGGGACGCTTGCTGACTCTAGGTATCTGTTACCACGTCTTGGGAGAAAGATCCTTATTTTCCCTCCCGGCCCTTTTTCCCTTTCATAGTACAAAACAAAACAAGAGCCATGCTTTCTCTTGTCCCTTTGCCAAAGATGTGATAGTAAAGCACTGCCCTCTGAAGGGCATCCTTAATAAGATAGTATGTCAGTGTGAGGAGGGAGTAGTGTGGAACAATGGGAAAAGGGGGCATGCTTTCGGCTTCCACCACGTACTGGCTGTGTGTCCTTGGGCAGGTTTCTTACCATCTCTGAGCCCTGGTTTCCTTACCTGTGTTTGGAGGCTTAAATTAGTGGCGTGTGTAATACTCCTGACGCACAATGCCAGTACTACATAACGAACCTCAATAGAGAATAGCTGCAGCACTTGCTGGTTTGGCTCAGTGGAGAGAGCATCAGCCTGAAGATGAAAGGGCCCTGGGTTTAATTCCAGTCAAGGGCAGATGCCTGGGTTTCCCACTCAAATCCCTGGGATGTGCAGGAGGCAGCCAATCAATAATTCTCTCTCACCACTGGTGTTTCTACCTCTCTCTCCCTCTCCTTTCCTCTCTGAAATCAATAAAAAAAAACTATATATATTTTTAAAAGCTACTACTGCTGTTATTCTTTCCTTTTTGTTTTACAGGAAATTTGCGAGAATCCCCGATTTATCATTGGTGGAGCCAACAGAACTGACATCTGTCAAGGAGAATTAGGTAGGAAGGTCCCTCAGGTCATATCCAGCCGGACAATCAAGGGGTAGTTAAAAGGTGTGACCCCTTTATAGGAAAGGAAGGGACGGTGATCTGTCTTTAATGAATTTTGGGGAGCAGGTTTTTATATTATTTTATGTGCTGGTGATTCCTTCCTTTAATTTCTGTGCCTCCCGCGTCTCTTGTTCTTTGCCATGTGTCACAGGAAGTAGACCTCACTCCACAGCCTCCCTTCTAGAGTCTCAAGGACAGGCACACATCCCCCTCAGCAAGACAAAGCCCTGCTTTGGACTTGTTCCCGTCTTCCTTAAAAGACAGCTCTGAAGCTGTCTGCGTACCAAGCATGGCCCTTGGGAACATAGACTCTATATAAACACACAAAACGCATTACCACAAAGAGCACTTGTAACTGGAACTCTTGTTTAACTTGCCCCAGAGTAACAGCTCCATATGAAAAGAACCTTTCAGCCATGGCGGGTAGCTCAGTTGCTTAGAGCGTTGTCCCAATATGCCAAGGCTGCAGGTTTGCTCTCTGGTCAACCAAGCAATGGTACAAGAGCAACCAATGAATGCATAAATAAGTAGAACAACAGATCTCCCTCTCTCTCTCTCTCTCTCTCTCTCTCTCTCTCTCTCTCTCTCTCACACACACACACACACACAAAGTGTAGCCTCTGACTACATATAGTGCTCTGCCAGAAAGGAAGTTCAGGGAGTAAGAAAATGTCCCATCTCATTCCATTACCAGCAATGTCTTAGCGCCCCCTACAGACTGGTTCCAGAGCAGCTGCCTAACGACTCCTTGCAACACAGACCCGCTTGACTGGTGACTCTCAGATGCCCAGTCTCCATTGAGGTCAGAAGGGGAAATGGACTCACACTGCAGATACGGGGCAGGGCAGAGTTCCTACAGGTGTTCCTAAGAACGGCCCAACTATGACCCACTGCCCTGCTTACACTGAGGCCCAAAAAGGAAATGAGCTAATTTTGCACTTGAAGGAATTGCCTTCAGCTTCCAGGAAAACCACTTGGGAGGGTGTAAGTGGCCCTGTTGATCGCATTGTCCAGGGACTGCTGTGGAACTCCTTCTCTACTTGTCACCTCTGTAAGGTCAGGCCTGGAGGTAGGACGGTGAGCACCACTTGCACGGCGCTCTTCAGAGAAGTGGAGCAGCATGGTGGGCGGTACAGCCCCTCCTTTGACCTGTGCCTGTGTTTGCCTGCAGGGGACTGCTGGTTTCTCGCAGCCATTGCTTGCCTGACCCTCCACGAGCACCTGCTTTTCCGAGTCATACCCCATGATCAGAGTTTCATCGAAAACTATGCAGGGATCTTCCACTTCCAGGTAAGGTCCTGGAGTGGCCAGCTGCAGTCTCTCGCCACTCATCTGCTGGCCTCATCTTTCCAGTGGCTCCAGAAAGGTTTCGCCGGCCCTCCCAGCCGTGGCTGCGGGCAGTGGTCCCCTTAAGGCTGCAAGACTGTGCGGAAGCAGTTGTTTATTTCTGCCTTTCACACTCCCCATCACACACCTTCCGCTATGCCCCAGAAAAGCAGGAAGACATCCTGTTTGCTGGACTCTCGGTCTATTTTTGCCTTTCCGGCTGGCTGGCTGCTCTACCATTATCCACGGCCCTTCTCAAGTAGGCCCCTGGATATCAGCGTGGAGAATCCTTAAGGGAAGTCCCATCCACAACTGTGGTTTCTGTTTACTTGTTTTCCTTTAAGGCAGATCCTCACCAAGTCTATCACTCACCCCTCATAGACTCTGGGAGGAAAAGCTGGTTAACCTGGGGACTAGGTCTCTGGTTTGGCCCAGAAGTGAGTCTGAGTTCCAGCATCAGTTCAGCCACTGGACATTTTCTGGATACAACATGTCCTGGCATAGAGTCAAATCTGGTGCTGGCCCCCAACAGAGTGAGTTCTACATGTGGGGGGTCTGGCAGGTATCAGGGTTCTGACGCATCCATTCGTCTCCAGCCCTAAAGGCTCCAAACATCTTGATTGGCCTAAATCATCAGTTGACGTATCTGCTAATCCTGTACCTCAGGACTAAAGGCCTCAGAAAAGTCTCTTCGGGTTCAGGGTCAGCGTCCTGCTGCGTCCTGGCACTGGGGGAGGCAGCCAGGCCCTGAATTTTGTTTTTTCCCTGTGCCACCGAGCCACTGGTTTCCCACTGATACTTAAAGGGTCTGATGTCTAAAGGGACATAAATACAAAAACCAAATAGATTTTTGCCCTCTTGTCAATAAGGGGCGAGTGGTGGGGGGAGATGTCATTAGAAGAAAATAAAACTACATTTGAGTTTCTTCAATTAAAACAGAGTTGTTCAAAAAAGAACAGCATTCAAAATTGCAATTATTGGACAATTTTCCTGCTTCGGCCAAAGTATGTTCTGGGCCATTTTCTTCCATGTTCATTCTCTTCTTCAGCAGCAATTTCTACCTTGTTTGCCATCAAGAAATACATAAATCAACACATTGCCTGCAACCAGACCAGTAGCTCTCAACCCTGGCTGCATGCTAGAATCAGCTGAGCTACCTAAAGATGCTGGTACCTAGGGCCCACCCCAGTCTTACTGACCTGGAGAATGAAAATTCCAAGTCCTCATATACTCATAGAGCACCTACCAGCCTACCAGCACCTGTCCTGGGCTGGACACTGTGGAAGAGAAAAAGTGGTTTGTAACTGCTTCCCGCCCTCAAGGAGCTCACAGTCCACTTAGAAACAGTTTCTCAGATGCCAAACCCAGAATAGAATGAACAAGCACCAAGGTTCAGAGCTGAGGAAATGGACTGCTCTGGGATCAGAGGAACCCCGTGTCCCCTCAGGAATGCTGGGTAGGACACATTTCCCAGTGGTAACCTGAGCTTGCTGCTTCTGTGCAGTTCTGGCGCTATGGAGACTGGGTGGACGTGGTTATTGATGACTGCCTGCCAACTTACAACGATCAGCTGGTGTTCACCAAGTCCAACCACCGCAACGAGTTTTGGAGCGCTCTGCTGGAGAAGGCTTATGCCAAGTAAGGCCACACTTTCGAATGGGAGGCAAGTCTAGCAGTGAGGAGGTGGCGTGCATACCTGTGCATGTGTGCGTGTGTTCAACTGTGACTCAAAGTCAGAGAAGATTGAGTCCAGGCAGAAACAGCTCTGACTAAAAAGGTTATGTTTAAGAACAGAAACAGAGACATAGGTAGAAAAGCTTTAGCTGTAGCTTCCCAGAGTGAGCGCTTTAATTCTGTCTTTGCGGTGGCGTTACAAGTCCTAGATCCAAGCATTGTAGTTCTGGAGCTCAGATCCCCGGGTCTTGCTTGGCTCAAGCTCATGAGCTTGCAAGTATATGAATAAAGCCATATTGTTGCTCAACTTAGAAGGCCCACCCAGCTACTGGTGGCTTTAATGAGGCCCTACTCAGGGTTCAGGGTTATAATGGAGAGAGAGCTATCGGAGAGTGGGAGTTGCTAGTTTCCGGTCCCAGTGCTCTGGCTCCCTGTGGCCTTGGGTGAGTCACTTAGCCTCGGGAGCTCAGTTTCTCTTCTGTGAAGAAAGGGAATCCCATCCACTAGCCTATAGGGTTGTTGGAGAATTGACGAGAGAACATCACAGGACGCAAGAGTAACGTTCTGGTGGCAGTGCTGCCTGGGTTACGTTTCCTGGAACCCTGTGACCCCAGCTCGGTCTTCATCCTCTCTCTAAGGCTCCATGGTTCCTATGAAGCGCTGAAAGGGGGGAACACTACAGAGGCCATGGAGGACTTCACAGGAGGGGTCACAGAGTTTTTTGAGATTAAGGATGCTCCCAGAGACATGTACAAGATCATGAAGAAAGCCATCGAGAGAGGCTCCCTCATGGGCTGCTCCATTGATGTAAGTCTGGGGTGTGGGGCGCAGGGCGGGGAGCAGCCAAATATCGGAAAGCCATACCCGGTGGGTGGCAGCATAGGGTTCTCCTCCGGGACAGGTGAATGTTTTGCTTTAGGAAGCAGGAACTGGCTCTCAACTTTGAAAATTGGGAATTTCTCAAGGTGGGAGAGTTCTTGGGCATCTTCAATAAAGAGCTAGGATAAGGACATACCAAGCTCTGGAATATTGGGAAGTGATACAGAGGCCTGTATCAGTGCGGGCCTCTGTGGTGGGAACATGCCCCCATGAAGCTGGCCACATGGTTCCCTAAGAAAGCCTCTCAGTGGTTGGGCCTTGATCGCCACTCTGCCTTGGGGCCTGGCCTCTGTGTTGTGATCTGGGAGAAGCTCAGCCTGCGGTCCCCCTCTCAATGTAACGAAGTGGTTTGAACTGAGACCAGAGTCAAGGGTGAGGAGATGGCAGACTGGCCAGGCCTGCTGAGTGTCAGGAGACACGCCTGCCTGGGGCTGCTCACTGCATACTAGTCCTGGCGCTTTCCATTGCTGACGAAGAGGCCCATGGAATTACCCTTCCTTCCTCTCCCAGTACTCGCATGGATAGGAAAGGCGGGGAAATCAGCTAGCATAAGACACCCACAGATGAACATTTTCTTCCTGTATCACTTTTCTCCATCTTTTCTCCATTCATGCTGTTTCTCTCTCCTCTCTTCCTTTGTCTGTCTCCTCCCTTCCTCCCGGCTCCTTCCCTTGTTATCACCTCCTTTGTTCTCCTCCTGGACTGCCCCCTGCCACCCCATGGGGCCCCAGGATGGCACAAACATGACCTATGGAACCTCTCCTTCTGGGCTGAAAATGGGGGATTTGATTGCACGGATGGTGAGGAATATGGATAACTCGCTGCTCGGCCCCACAGGCTCAGACGACAGACCGACCCGGGTGTGTACGCCTCCGAATGTCGGGAATAACCATCCCTCCAACCTGCATGACCGGGCCCTGTTGGGGTCACATTCCCCTCAGTAGCCAGTGCCTCACACAGGCCCCCACTTGGGGCCTCCCAAGGGTCTGAGTTGGAATAATTCCAAGGCTCTTGAGGGTGGGAGACTCAGGATTTGGAAGGGATCTCTATGGGAGCCCCTTCTCTATGGTCCAGGCAGTTTCTCTGATAAATTAACCGGAAGAAATACAAGAGAGACTTGCTGTGTTAAAACGTCTCTCCTCTTCTTTTTTAAAAAAATATTTTTTTTATTGATTTCAGAGAGGAAGGGAGAGGGAGTGAGAGATATAAGCACCAATGGTGGAGAGGATCATTGATTGGCTGCCTCCTGCACACCCCCCACTGGGGGTCGAGCCAGCAACCCGGGCATGTGCCTGACTGGGAATGGAACCGTGATCTCCTGGATCACAGGTCGACACTGAACCACTGAGCCATGTCGGAAGGGTTTTCCTCTTCTAATTCATTCATTTACTCGTTGCGCACATATTTATTGAGTTCCTACAGGTGCCAGGTACTCTTCTAGCAAACAAGGAAAAATTCTCTCCTCTTCGTTCACGAACGAAGCAAAGTCTCTCCTTCCTAGATCTGATATTCTAGTACTTTCAGAATTAATACATGCTCACTCATGGTCGAATATCGAGCCATGTAATAAAGCAGAAGAAAAATTAACCTGTCTTTCCCCATCTATAGGTAATAACTCCTAACTAACATTTGGCGTATGTCCTCCCAAGATTTTCTCTACGCGTGCACTTAATCTAAATTTTTATTTTTTAATGTTATCATACTGTATGTACCTCTTCGCAACATGGTTTTTTTAAACTTAGTTTTATACTCTTAATGTGTCTCCTATAATATTTAAGTCTTCTCACGGCGAGAGGCACACTTTCAGGGCGTGGAGGAGTGCCCATTCTCACCACTCTCAGAAAATGAACCGTGTGAACTCTGTCTCAGGCGGCAGAACTTTTGCTTCCCAACCCCTGACAGGCTGCCTGGATTTTGCTCCACAGACGATTGTTCCGGTTCAGTATGAGACAAGGATGGCTTGCGGGCTCGTCCGAGGACATGCCTACTCCGTCACTGGGCTGGATGAGGTGAGCCTGGCACAGCGTGGCAGGATGGGACTTGACAGAGCTTGCCTTCCCGCGATCAGGAGACCCACTCAGGGCTCAAGCCCAACGCCTGGTGTTCGAGGGGACCATGGGCCCGTGCAGGATCTTGCCACCAGATGGTGCTCAGTTTATCATTGTTTTTAGTGCTAAAGACAGCCAGGCCCTCCATTTCCAAGGAACAAATAGGAATCACTTCAGTTTTATGACGTTGATTTCATGGGTCCTCATGCTTCTTGTGCTTCCACGGCCAAAGAGTTACAGTGCTTTGCTCCGGGGACATCTGGCCTTTCCCGTTACTGGATCAGACAGGATCCTGGTCAGACTGGTTGTGCATATATCGTCAGACTGAGCCCTGAGCACAGGGATGGACAGAGCAGACCATCACCTGGGGCAGCAGTCAGCGGACTGGAGGCAGAGCACCTTTTTCTGATTGGTCCATCTAGAGGGGACATTTGTCTATAGTTCCCAGCCAGGAGGGGCATTTTTCCTAATTCATACGAAGACACCGAGTGTGCTAGCAAGGCCCTGCAGTGTATCCCTGCCTCCTCCCCCAAAGCTCATAAGAGCCAGGTGTTCACCGGGGAAGTCCCTTCTGAGATGTGAGGCGATGGCTAAGCCCTGACTTCGGAGGACTCAGTCCCAAGGTCCTGACCCCTCAACATGCCACTCTAGTCCCCTTGACCAGGACCAGTAGGACAGCCCCCCTATGGGGTTCTCTCCCCATCCCACCCCGGCTCTCAGGGCAAAACAGAAGACCGCCTTTCCAGAAAGGCTCCAGAGCATGAGAACTTTTTCTCTTTTGCCCAAGACCATGTTCAAGGATGAGAAGGTGAAGCTGGTGCGGCTGCGGAATCCCTGGGGCCAGGTAGAGTGGACCGGCTCCTGGAGTGATGGGTAGGTGAGGGGACTCCAGGAGTAGGGACAACAGGCCTGGACAGGGCTGGGCTGGGTACAAAGCCAGCAGAGCACTACAAATGTTTGGTCTGAAATTATCTTCAGCTCTGGCCACGTGGCTCAGTTGGTTGGAATGTCATCCCCAAGCACCAAAAGATTCTGGGTTCAATTTCCCGTCAGGGCACATATGTAGGTTTGGGTTTGATCCCTAGTTGGGGCATGTGGTGGTGGTGGCGGCGGGAGCAACCAATTGATGCTTTTCTCTCTCCCCCACCTTTCCTCTCTCTCAAAAAAAACAGAAAAACAAACAAACAAAAAAACAACATTAAAAACATCCTCGGTGAGGATTTTTTAAAATAATAAAAAATAAAGTATAATTACCTTCAAAACCAGTGATCCGCAGAAGAAAAGAGAGGATGTGGGCTCCAGAGAAGGGCCTGGCGAGGAGCCAGGGGAGCCTGGGAACCAGAGAGCTTGCTGGTGGCCACTGGTTGGAAAGGAAAGAGTCTAGAAATCATGGGTTCGGTCCCGGTAGGAGGGAGTCTCAATGCAGGGGGGAGGCGGGGGGTCTAGACTAGACAAGTGACTTCCCTTCTGGGAGTCCCTGCTGCCTTATCTGTAAAATGGGAACGATGTCGCACTTCTCCAGGGCGCTGTTCAGAGGAGAAGGTGTGAGCGTGTCTGGAGAATGCTTAGCCAGGGCTAAGGTTCCCTCCCCGTCACTGTCCCCATAGAAAGGAGCATAGGCTCTTTGAAACAACTTTACTATTTTTCACTAAAGAGCAATAGACTCGGGCAGCAAAATTTACAAACATGGGAAATGTGTGATAAAGGCTCCAGAACACGTGCAAATCCTTTATGGCCCCACCCAGCCGCTGGGTCCTGACTGTTTCACGAACGGAGGGCAGTTCCCTGCGCTGCTGTTATTCCCACGGGGGGCGGGGGGGCGAGGGGGAACCAAAGCCAGGCCCCTCCTCAGCCCCCTGTGCTTACCTCTGTCCCAGGCACACTTACTGGTTCATTCAGCCACTCATTCACTTAGTATTAAGTGAGCGCCTACTGAATGGCAGGCATGGGTCTAAGCCTGGGGATATTCCTCCCTCAAGAGACTGTGATAGGGAGCTGGTCCTTGTTTCCCAGTTTCTTTCTCTCATCCATGGACAAAGTCTTACTTCCTCGGGGTTGAGTGTATGCCAGGCCCCATGCTGCTGTCTAGGAACTTAGAAATGAACACAGACACAGACCCTGCCGCTCTGGGCTTTAAGGTCCAGCGGGAAGGACAAGCACTAACAATCATTGAGGTAAGTGCCTTGGCAAGAATCACAAAGAGGGATCCCTGCTCCCAGCTTGGGTAGGACAGGAAGGTGCAGTGGCATTGGGACCAGGCTGTGTGTTCTGGGATCTTGGTGCCCCGTCAGCTGTCTACTCCACTGGCCTAAATCACCCACAGGGACCCTCGCTGTGTCCGTCAGCCTCAGAGCTTGGTGTCCAGCCTTAACCCTCTTCCTGACAAAACCTCCTCTGCAGGGACTGCTGACCACAGGGCCTCAGCCCTCAGTCACTGAAAGGGAGACTCCCCCTCCCCGCTGCGTCCCTCCTCCTGATCTCAGGACTCTCCCTTCCCCTCCAGAATTCCCTGCTTCTAAGCACTTCCTCACCCCTTAATTTCCAGGGTCAACCCAGTTTGGTTTCATTCTCCTCTGTGTGGCTGAAATACAAATGTGCTTCTTTTCCTCCCTCAGGAGAGAGTGTATGAAACAGTCCGGCCTTTAAAAACACAAGCGGGGCTGTTTCCGGGGCTGGCAGGGGACAGGAGGTGCTTACATGCCTGGTCTTTCCTTTAGGAACTCAGTCACTCATCCGAGGACAGGCACTATTCTGCCAGTTTGGTATGCATTACTTCATGTACTGCTCATCGCAGCCCTGCGAGTGGATAATATACAATCCGTCCCCTTTCGCTGCTGAGAAAACAGAAGCTGAGCTGGTCCTGGAATTATTAAACTGGAATCTCAGCTTATTTATTTCCAGAGCCCAGCTGCCAGCTGCTAGTATGCAGAGGAGTAAAAGCTTCAGCCAGAGAAGGGTCAAGCCCTTACCAACCCACTGCAGAAGTTTGGTTCTCATCCTGAGGCTGGTGGAAAGCAGCTGCTGGGCTTTACAGTGGGGGGGGTCAGATCAGATTTGCCTGTGGGTGGTTCACACTGGCTGCAACTTGGAGATGAGCTACTCTTTGAACCTCTTCATATCTCTCTGGTACCTCCTATCCCAACCCACATCAAGCCTCCCTTTCTCCCGTCCATCATTCTTCCATTTTTCCCTCCAGTTGGAAGGACTGGAGCTTTGTGGACAAAGATGAGAAGGCCCGTCTGCAGCACGAGGTCGCTGAGGAAGGCGAGTTCTGGTGAGTCCAGGACCGAGCAGGACCCCAAAGGGTAAGGGATGGGGCAGGAGCTGAAATCACAAACCTCAATTCCCAGACAGAGGCCATCAGATTCCAGCCCTTGGGAGACCTGGGCCCTGTTCTCCTCCAGCTGGAGGCCCAGCAAGGATGAGGTTCTGAGAGGAGCTACCGGGCCAGGCCAATGCGATGACTGAGCCTGGGGCCAGGCCGGCATCACGCGGCTCCTGCCTCACCTGTGCGCCTCCACCATGCATGCTGCTCCAGACACTCACTCCCCAGCCTTCGCAGAGCTGTTTTATGAGCCTGGGGAGCTCTGCTTACTCTGCTCACCCAACGCCCTCACCTTCACCACCTCCACACGGATCACTTCTACTCAGCCTTCAAGTCTCAGCTGACAGGGAACTTCCTTCAGGAAGCCCTTGTCTTCCCGAGGACTGGAATGAATTCATTTGTCATGCTCATCACCCTTGAAATTGTTTGCTTAATTGTTCTTTCCTACTCTCTCTTACAACCAGCATGGTGCCTGGGCCCCAGCGAGGGTCACACAGTAAGTTTTTGGAGAACTGAATCCTGCTGAGCTCTCCCGTGAAGGACACATGAGTCTGAGTCATTATGGAAAGAGATGATAGTTTGGAGTGGACACACCAGAATGACAGTGTTTACCCTAAAAGAGGGTGGACAGGGTCCTTTCTGGGACTGTGACCAAGCTCTACTGGACCGTGTCACTGGGCTGTGTCAGCCCAGGAATCCTCCTTTTTCAAGCCTCCATATGGGTCTCTCTTCTCCCAACCTCTTAGGATGTCCTATGACGATTTTGTCTACCATTTCACGAAGCTGGAGATCTGCAACCTCACCGCGGACGCCCTGGAGTCCGACAAGCTTCAGACCTGGACGGTGTCGGTGAATGAGGGCCGCTGGGTGAGGGGCTGCTCTGCTGGCGGCTGCCGCAACTTCCCAGGTGGGAGCAGCTCTGCACGGGGGAGGGTCCACGCAGAACAAGCTCCAGGTGGAACGATACGAGCATTTGCCGAGTTTCTAAGCCCCAGACACACATTCTCGGGAAGCCCTTCCTGTTTCACCAGGAAGGGAACCGCCAAGCGGACGGGTTTGCAATAGGCGGTTGGGAACCACTTTTAAGCAGGACACTGTGTCAGAATAATACACCACATTGTGCTCATACTGCTGAGGATGGGGCTAGAGGGCCCAGCGAGCAACTGCTGCGCAGTTCAACTCAGAAAGAATGAACTCCTAGGCCAAGTCAGCGGAGCAGAGGTGCAGGGAAGAGGGCTCGGGGGAGAAGGGATTGGGTAACGTGGGGAAGGAAGGACGAAGAAGGACTTCAAGATTCCCAGCTCGGGGTGTGAGCGGATGGTGTCCGTGTTGCAATACATAAGAAACGAGGGGAGGAAAACATGGTGTGTGGTTTGTTTTTGGTGGGGTTGACTGTGGGCCTGTGGGGAGGGACGTTTAGTTGGGACACGGAGAGTCCGAGGCACCTGTACAATATCCAGTGAAGATGTGTAATGGAGAGCTGAATGCAGAAGCAGCGGTACTCAGGGTGTACTTGTGGAAGGAGGGAGGGAAGGAGTCAGAAGAGAGATGGAGGCTGGCACCTATAGCTCAGGCACCATCAGTGCGTGGAGAGCAGTGAGAAAGCGCAAGTGGGTAAGACAGCCCCGGAGGACACAATGGTGAGCTGAGAGAACAGGGCTTGGACCCCATCCCAGGAACCAGCAACATTAAAGGGACAGGTGAGCAAAGCAAAGCCATCAGCAAAGACTGAGGGTGGAAGTGCAGAGAGGAAGGAGGAGGCACATAGCCGGTCAGGGCAGCTCCATTTGTATAAAGTGTAGGTTACCAGCCCCGTCCTGCCCCCCATAATAGGCCAATGCTGATCATTCCTTCACATTCACTGAGCACCTGGATGTGGGAGACAAACTGGTTCCCTCTGTCTCGTTTCCCGCCCCGCCCCCACTTTCTCCCAGAGGCAGATCTGAACGGAGGTTTTCTTTCTGGGCACAGACACTTTCTGGACCAACCCGCAGTACCGCCTGAAGCTCCTGGAGGAGGATGACGACCCCGAGGACTCAGAGGTGATCTGCAGCTTCCTGGTGGCCCTGATGCAGAAGAACCGGCGGAAGGACCGGAAGCTGGGGGCCAACCTCTTCACCATCGGCTTCGCCATTTACGAGGTAGGACCCGCTCCAGCCCAAGAAACACATGTTCTGGGGAGGGGGAGAGGAGGCTTTCAGAGCTCACAGAGAGGCCCTCCGCTCCCCTGACACTCAGCGACCCTCAGAACTCCGGGCATCAGGCCGGCTGTGTCAGAACCGCTTAGGTATTTGTAAGGAGTAGATAAAAACCAGGGTGGGGGAGGGGGAGGGGAACCAGGGCTGGCCATGGGGAGTCAGACTTATTTACTCTACATAAGTTACCTTCTGACATGCTTTTTGTCTCCGTTCAGATCTGAGATCCACAGAATCTGAGTGTCTTCTTTTTCTGTTTCTCCTCAAGGTTCCCAAAGAGGTATAGAAGGGCAGCGCCAGCAGCTGTGGGCAGCACTGCCTGGGGCCTGTGTCTGTCTGTGGCACCTCGGGAAGCTTCCTGGTGGGGTTTGTGGGCAGGACTGCAATAGGAGAGGGCCTCGCCTGTATCCCTCAATTCCAGAGCAGGGCCATGACCTCCTGACTACCACCCTCACGCTGTGGCTCTCCCCTCAGAGACTGTCACACACATGCTTTCACACACTCATGGTCACTTGTTCACGCTCATGCACACGCTTGCTCACACACACATTCATACTCACACAATTACACACTGGCCCATCGTCACACAGACACGTTCTAAGGGGGACCGCCCTCTTTGGGATGGAGGCGTTGCCTCCCTCAGACCCCAGCTAAGGGCCCTCCTGCCTCCTGGGGTCTTTCGCTGCCTGGAGGCAATTGGAGTTGACCAGCAGCACTTCTGGTAAGTGATCCTGGAGGCGGGAATGATAGACTTGACCTTCTGAATCACAACAGAAGACAAAGAGGAAACGGGGTAGGGAGCTCCCAGAAGCCGGAAGCCGACAGGTCATCACTGAACTGGGCGACTGGGGAGTCGGGAAGGGAGCCCTGGGGGGACTGCGGCGGGACAGGGCCCCCTCCCTCCCAAGGGGCTCAGTGGGCTCTTCTCTCCTGCAGATGCATGGGAACAAGCAGCACCTCCAGAAGGACTTCTTCCTGTACAACGCCTCCAAGGCCAGGAGCAAGACCTACATTAACATGCGGGAGGTGTCCGAGCGCTTCCGCCTGCCTCCCAGCGAGTACGTCATCGTGCCCTCCACCTACGAGCCCCACCAGGAGGGAGAATTCATCCTCCGGGTCTTCTCTGAGAAGAGGAACCTCTCTGAGTGAGTCCGGCCGCTTTCCACCCTGCCCCTAAAGCCCACATGGCCCTCTCCAGAGCCAGGAAGCCTGAGGCAGCTGGGCCTGTCTCCGCCAGGAGTCCCGGGCGAGGCTGCACCTCCTCTTCCGCTTCTGAGCCACTGGCCACATCTTCCCTATTCACTCATTTAATCAATCAGTCACCCCACAGATATTGAGGATAGAGCAGTGAATGGAACAGAAATAAATCCCTGCCCTCAGGAGATGAACATGCGAGCACAAGACCACAATGTGTAGGAAAAGATATAAAATATAGTGTATTAGAGTTTGATAAGTGATAAGGAGAACAAAGGAGGAGCTGTTAGGGATAACGGAACATTGAGGCAGGGGAGCCACGGAAGCCAGCAAGGCCACGTGCTGCCCGCTCGGCCACCACAGATGTGTTCCCTGGAAGAAGCAGAGGTCTGTGAGCAGGGGGCTGGGTCATGCCTTCGGGGAGCTCTGGGCCAAGTCAGCGAGAAGCCGTGTGTCTGCACTTGGCTGCTAGGGATGGCGCCTACATGGGACTGGTTCCTGGGGTGGGGGGTGTTAGTGCCGGGGCTCCTCTTAGCTCTGAGAAGTCATGTGACCTGAGCAAATCCTCTCTGTGCCTCCTACTTGCTCCTGGTGACACTGAGCCCCCATGTTTGTGTTCCTCACAGGGATGTTGAAAACACCATCTCCGTGGACCGGCCAGTGGTGAGTGGTTTAGGTCTTACATGCAAGAAGGTCCAGGGGACGGCTGGGCGGTCGAGGGGAGAGTGGATATTGGCAGAGGGAGTCTGGGGGGTGTGCAGCGATTACTCCATCTTACTGCAGGGCATGACCAGAAGGAATGGCTGGGCCTTGTGGTCCCGGGCTATTTTGTCAGTCCAGGGGCTGGAAAGTGAGGAAGAGAGTCCTATGAGGGAGAGGCAGTTTGAACCATTAAAGATGGGAAGGGACCAAAGCCACAGGAAGCGATGATATGAGCAGCAGCTAATACTGGATTATGAGGCACTAGCTCACATAGAGAAAAAAAGGACACAGCTCTGCAGTCAGCATCAAAACCTGGGTCCGGTACCCGGACAGTCACATAAACCCCCCAAGTCCATTTCCTGCTCTTTAAAATGGGCGCCTGACCAGCTTTTGTCAGGTTCGAATCGATGAGATCATGTATGTGAGGGCCTGGCCAGCATGGGTCCTCAAAGGGTGGCTGTTACCGAGTGTTATCTACTTCACCAGGTACTTCCCACGTGTGTCCTCTCACTTGATCCTCGTAAGGTTTCTGAGATGTAATAAGGTTATTACGCCTGGTTTTCAAGGAAGGCGGTGGGGATTCAGTGAAGTTAAATGATTCCCTGGGGTTCACAGAGCTCTTCCGTAAGCCAAGCAAGGCTCGCAGCCGGATTCTCTGAACGCACGTTCCCTCCGCGATACCACGCAGAGACCGGCCCCAGGGTGGGAGGGCCAGAGTTAGCACCGAGTTGGTGTATATTGGGGTCCCCTTGTGTTGAGGAGTCTGTGGCTGCCTTGGGGTCCTGGTTAGTAAGTAGTCCCTTGTGCTCTGTGGGTGTGTCTTGGGCCAATTAGGAGACAGCAAAAGCCCCACTGAACTGTCAGCTGGGGCATGACATTCACGGTTCTAACCCTGACCCTGTCCCAGGGCAGATCTCCAAGTGCCTACTGGATGATCGCAGACGTAGTTTTTAGTATTAAGTGCACTTGGTGCTATTCTTATCCTCTGGACGTTGGTCATCATGTACAGTGTTGATCAGCCGTTGCAAACCCGCAAGCTCATGGGAGCCGCATGACACCTAACTGAGGAGAGCAAGCAGGCATAGGGTTTTGGTGGCCTGCAGCTCGGAGCTGACCCCTGACTCCTGTGTGGGAGGGCTGACTGGCATGGTGGCGGTGGTGGCGCATCCGGGGAGCCCAGATGGTGGCCACAGGGGGCTCAGGTCCCTGCAGGCTGCCTGACCTAATTTTACCAAAGAAGCTCCACAGCTGGGTTTCCATCAAGTCTCCCCATGTTAAGTATTTGCCTAAAAACAAACAAAACAACAACCACAAAACCCCCCAAATTCTATAAATCAAACAAAATTCATGTTGGGGCCAGTTTGGGTTAGCTATTTTTTCCGTGTGTTAGTCATCACCTTCATTAAAAAACGCGTTAGGTGGGAGCTCCCTTTCCGTAGCAGTGTCCAATCACAGAGGGAGCCATGGAAAGGAGGCCACAGCGGCTGCCAGTCTCCTCTCCCTGCGCCCTCCCCTCCTCTCCCTTCGCCCTCCAGGCCCTTTTGGCTCCGTGTGACCTGGATCTCTGGACCCCAGAACCCACCCAAAGTTCAGAACCAGGTCACAGGAAGCCAAGGGCCAGGGGATTCTCTGGAAACTTGCTTTTCACTAATCTGTGTGTACTGTTTCCTTTCCTTGCGCAGAAAAAGAAAAAACCCAAGGTGGGTGTAGCAGGGTGAGTGGGTCAACAGCACGGAGTTTTTGTGCACGTGTGTATGTGTGTGTGTGTGTGCATGTGCACCAGCCTCGCCCCTTCCCCTGCTGCCCCCGTTGCAGCTCTGGGTGCAAAACAGTGAGAGCTAACACTTGCTGAGTGAAGGCTGTGGACCAGGCACTCTCCCAGGTGTTTTCTGCGGATAAACTCAATCCTTAACAACCCTATAAGATTGGTGCTATCATATCCCCCTTTTCAGAGGAAGAAGCGGCACAGACTGACTAACTTAGCCAAGGCCACAGAGCCACCAAGTGGCAGTCAGCGGTGGAGGCAGGTGCAGAGTCTGCGCTCTGAACCAGCAACGCTGTTCTGCCTGCCTCTCACGTGAGGGAGGCAGTGAAAATGGGCCTGGCCTTGGGGTCTTACAGAAACCAAAAGGACCAGCCCCTCGTTCTCAGAAGTGGGCTCAGCAAGGCTGGATTCTTTGGGGGAATGGCAGCAGGTCCCATTCCTCAGGTACATACAGTGAGATAATGGGAGGGTTCCCACGGAGAGTGAGGGTCTCGGATGCCAGCTGCCTGCTCTGTAGACAGGCCAGCTCCCTCTCCCTCCTCTTTTTCCTGCCTATTCCCCACTTCTCCTTTTTCCTCGGGCTTCTGGGAAGGGGTGGGAGAGGGTGTCTAGAGGGGCTACGTCCCTGCCAGGCCCCTTATTCAGGGGAAGCGCTTCTAGACATGGCCTCTCACTCTGAACCCAGGGCCCCTCTAAGTCGTGGGTCCTGAGAGACTATGTGCTGCCTGTGTCCAGAGGGCAAAGAGCAGAGCGGGGAGAGCCTCCATCCCCACAGCCCCAGAGGAGCTGCTCAACCTCACTGGCTTTCAGGGAAGGAATGAGGGCTGCCTACCTGGGCCCCTTTTCCTCCTGGGATCTTGGGCGTCACCCTGACTCACCTGTGAGGGCCCCTCCTGGGTTTCCTGGTTGTAATCACTCTGCTATAAGGACACCGTTCCTAAAGGTGACCCATGGGGCTAAGAGGGCATCTCAAGGGCCTCCGACCAAAGCTTTCATTTTCCCTGTGACCAGGGACCGTTTCCTTTGTGCTTACCAACTCGAACTCCCCTAACCCATCCTTGTTCCATTTATCCCATCATGTCCCCTGGTTTCCAGGGCAGTAATGCCTCTGACAGAATTTTGGCTTGACTGCCCAGAGCATTATCCAGAAATGACTGACCTTGTCCATCCTTGAGCAATGGCCACAGGTCATCAGACAATGTTTGGGTTGGTGTTTATGACAGCATCTGGAAGGATCCATCTTAGTGGTCCTCCACGCAATGGTGCTGGTGCAGACCAGCCATCAAGCACGGACCACGCATCAGGCAGCATCAGGCGCCGTGCTGGGGGCAAACACAGTTTTCGATCACAACAGTATCTACAAAGTAGGTGCTGTCACGATTCCTCTCATAGGTGAGGATGAAGATTCAGGGAAGTGAAGCGACTTGCCCAAGGACACGTAACTGACAAGAGGGAAATGGAATGGAAATCACATCTGTCTGCCCCAAAGCCCTTACCTCTCTTTAGTGCAGGCCCCTTACACGCCAAAGCCTGTGTCATCCGGATACACACTTGGGCCTGGAGATGTGTGCCTGGCATGGCCACAGTCCCTCTCAGACTGACGCCCTGTGCTCTGGGATCCCCACACACTTCAGTTGCCCTTTGCTTAAAAGGCAGAGCAAGTCAGGGCCATTGGGTCCCGCTAGGAGCCAAAGCTGGGGCGGGGGTGAGGGGCTGGAGCTGTGTCCCTAGGTTTGTCCATTCTTGCTGTCCTAGATGAACAGCAGGAAAGGCAGATAGGATGCATAGACCAGTGGGTTCCTGTTCTGCTCCTGTTCACCCCTTGCTCTCTGCACTGCAGCCACAGGTCCTACCTCCTTGCCTTCCGCTGCTTCTCCTGCAGGGTGCACAGCACCAGCCAGGACTGACACGCGCACAGCTGCTTTCCACCCTTCACGTAACGTCTTCGCTTACATGAGCGTGTCTTGGAAATAGCCCTTATATTTGTGTAGCATCTTAAATGTCTTGCAGCCCAACTTTCACATTCAGTATCTTACCCCCATAAGAGCCCCATGAGAAGCGTAACGCAGGATCCATTGTGCATATAATGGATAAGTAAACCGAAGCCCGAGAGGGTATTTCTCATATGTGATGGCCAGCCCCGTGTTCTAACCTCTACCCACTGCCCATGCCACTAATCAGAGTCCTTTTTCAGTTTGTCCCCTGCAGACTCCTAGCAGCCCTTGGAGGTGCGTTAACTGCCCCGACGGTGTAGGGGCACCCAGGGAACAGAGCTCTGCCCTCTTCATCAAGCGGAGGCGCTCTGGTTTGGTTTGGTTTTGGAAGCTCTGTTTTTAATGACTTTGCATACACTGGGCTTCTGGGGAGATCACAGTATCTGAAAACCACTGCGCTAGATCATGTTGCTTTTAGCAGTCTTAGCGTTTTCACATGTGCTCCCTACCTTGTTTAACCCTCATAGCTTTTCCATGAGGAGCTACGGAATCAGGCTAAGGAACTGAGGTCCACAGACACTTAGCATCTTCCCCACAGCTTGTTAGTGGCCGAAATAGAGCTTGAAGTGAGTGTGTTCAGGAGCTCCTACCTGCTCTTTCCCTCTTCGCTGGACCAGCTGCTCCAGGAGGAGGTTGCCCCATCTGTCTCCTCAGCCTATAACCCTTGCTTCCTTCCTGCCCCTCCCCACTGCCCTCCCCTCTGCAGCCTATCATCTTCGTTTCGGACAGAGCAAACAGCAACAAGGAACTGAGTGTGGACCAGGAAGCAGAGGAGGGCAAAGACAAAACAGGCCCTGATAAGCAAAAGAAATCCCCACAGGTTCTGAGCATGTGGCATGAATGGGGTGGCCAGCACACACAGGGGTCTTCTATGCTTTTGGGGTGCTCAAGTTGGAGGGGACCAAGGTTGGGGTATCTCTTTTACATCTAGTGGTTGGGTTTAGCTCACGGACCTTTTTCTCTCACCAAGTTATTCTAAAATTTGGGGTGCTGTCTTGGGGGTTGGCAGCCACATCCAGGCAGTCCTAGGCATGGGAAGGACAAGCTGAGCTCCAGCAGGACGACAAGGGAAGGGGCAGCAAAGCCTGAGACAGAACAGCTCCTGTTTCCTGGTGTCCTTGGGCTCATAACCAGGGGGTACAGTAGCAGAAAGGGGGGTGGCATGAGGAATAGTCCTCCAGAGCCGAGGGGAGGGTTAGCCCGGAGTGGGGAGAAGTGTCATCTAATGGTTAGGGGGGGGGGCTAAGAGACAAAGGCCCACAGACCAATCCAGGGCCACCTCTTCTATCGGGGGTGCCAAGCAACCGAGTGGAGGAGGGGCCCTCTGAGGGCTTGGCCTTGGTGACAGAGGCAGCTGGAAGATGTCAGAATGGTCTGGAGCCTTCTGTCCTGCTGGGGCTCATTTGGTTGGGACAGTCAGGCTCTCAACAGTGGAGAGGCTCTAGCTGGTGGGGATGGGGAAAGGGACCACAGGGGCTGTCTGCATGTCTGCACGGCTAGGAGGTCTCCTGTCTGGGTGTCTGGGCTGGGGAGGTATGAAGGGTCGCTGGCACCTCAATGACTCTCACCCCTACTCACGAGGTTTGAGCAGGAGGGCGCATTGCCCTGTACGCAGCTCCTGCTGCCCCTTGGGGCTGTTGTAGGCAGTCTGGTTCCTTCAGTCCAGAAGAGACTTTCCTCAGGGTCTGTCCATCCCCCTCCTGTGAGCCAGCTTTCCCTTGTCCTTCCACAGCCACTGCCTGGCAACACTGAGCAGGAAACGGAAGAGCAGCAGCACTTCCAGGACATTTTCAGGCAAATAGCGGGTGATGTGAGTACCCCAACCCCAGCTCCCTCAGCCACTGCTCACACGGCCCCGGTTACTTCATCATCGCTCAGTAGAGGCCATTTGGGTGGAAACGGGACGTGTGAGCAGCACAGACACCCACAAGTCAAGTCCTTGAGTTTTGGACAAAGGCACCCATGGGGTGGCTCAGAGGCCTCTTGGCTGAGCTTCCCACTGCAGTCTCGACAGCCCAGGCTGCAATGTCCGTCTTCCACAGAAAAGCCCCGAGCAGTAACACTTACAGGGACGGTACGGACAGGGGCAGCCGGGATTCATTTTGCAAAGCCTCTGCCCAGCAGCTCTGTTCTCTTGAACGTGACTCCCCTCCCTTCCTGCTCAGGACATGGAGATCTGTGCAGACGAGCTCAAGAATATCCTGAACTCAGTTGTGAACAAACGTGAGTGGCTCAAGCTGTCTGTGTGGGATGATGGGCAGGTGTGTGTGTGTGTTATCTGAAAGCAGTTTCTCTTCTCCATACCACCCAGATAAGGACCTGAAGACACAAGGGTTCACGCTGGAGTCCTGCCGTAGCATGATTGCTCTCATGGATGTATCCTTCCTGCCACCCTTCCCAACCTCAGGGGTCCAGGGCAACGAGGGGTGCCCAAACAGGCAGAGGGGCCCAAAATCACACCCAAGGAAAAGGCTTAGGGAGGCCCTGAGTCAGAATCTCCCGGCTGCTGGTCTGAGAGGGGCTATTGGAGGAGGTACACATTGGGACGGTCTTTGGTTGTGACCAGCCCCTGGGCCCTGGCCAAGGAGGCAGGTTCCCTGGGTCATAGACACTACCTTTGATTGGGGAGGTTTGGAGGGAGGGTTAAGTACCAGGACAGGGCATTAATACAGGACAGCGGCTAGGATATCCTGGGCAGAGCCTTCCTATGGGGCTACCTTCCCTGCAGAGCCTTCTAGAAACCCCCCTCCCAATCCCAGAGGATTTTGCTACGTGCACCCTGTAGCCCTGACCTTCCTCCAGACAGATGGCTCTGGGAGGCTGAACTTGCAAGAGTTCCATCACCTCTGGAAGAAGATCAAAGCCTGGCAGGTGGGGAGGCAGAACCAAGTGCGTGAAGGAGATTGAGTCTGGGGTTCAGTGTGTGACCACTGACCTCAAATTCCTCATTGCCAGAAAATTTTCAAGAAGTACGACACAGACCAATCTGGCACCATCAACAGCTACGAGATGCGAAATGCAGTCAACGATGCAGGTGCTGGGAAAGGGGTGGTGGTGGTGGTTGCGGCTGGGGAAGTGGACTGGTGCTGGTGGAAGCAGGAATGGGAAGAGAGGACTAGGCCACTGGAGGAAGGGAGGAGAAAGGGCTCCTCATTGTTCTTTCCCAAGAGGCAGCGACCATAGAATGCAGGCCTAAGGACTGCAGCTCTACTTCCTCCTCTCGTGCTCCCTCCACAGGATTCCACCTCAACAGCCAGCTCTACGACATCATCACCATGAGGTATGCAGACAAGTACATGAACATCGACTTTGACAGCTTCATCTGCTGCTTCATCCGGCTGGAGGGCATGTTCAGTAAGTGGGGGCTTCCACCCCGCTCTCCTGTGCCCTTCCTCCCCCTCCTGCGGTGAGAGCCGTGGCAGCAGGAATCTCAGCCTGACCATCCCATCTCCTCTGTCCAGGATGAACAAAGACGAAGGCCCTCTTTAGGCTCCGAATGGGTTGGCAAAGGGAGGCTATAGGTGACTCTGTTACAGTAGTAAAGGGAGAGCGAGCCTGGCCTCTGGCCTGTATTCCTTCTTCCACACAGGAGCTTTTAATGCATTTGACAAGGACGGAGTCGGCATCATCAAACTCAACGTTCTAGAGGTAAAGCTTGCAGGAAGCAGCACACTCCCCTTGTTCCTTAAAATTCAAGGTAGTCAATGAGGCAGAGGGGACCCAGTGTGCTCTTCACTTCCCGGTGGTGTGCAAGGATGGGGTAGGAGAGGAACAGAAAGGGAAGAGCAGTGGGGAATGTGGCTCATGGGGAACGTACACACCAAAGGGTCCTCATTCCTAAGATGACTTTACGCCGGGAAACATGTACCTTCCCAGGAGAGATCTGGGGGAGGATGCTGCTGCTTCCTATAAAACCTTCCCAGGCTGAGCCTTTCCCCTACCCTGTGAGACACCTAGGCTGGACTCTGTTCTTGCTTGCATTCTGATCTTGGGACTTCCTTTCAGTGGCTGCAGCTCACCATGTATGCCTGAACCAAGCTGGTCTCCGCCAAGGTCCAAGGCCGTGCGGATCACTCAGGATCTGTTTCATCCAACACAGCTAGAATCACTTACCTCAAAGGTTGCGGTAGCTGCCTCCAGGAGCCCCAGCAGGCCTCCAGGCGCCTCATCGGTCTTCTTCCTCCTCTACTTCACTACCCACTCAGTCTCAGGGCATCTGTCCATCTGTCACACCCAAACTAACCCTTTAGTTAAGGAACTTTGTCCCTTAACTGGAGGCATGTGTCTGTCTGCCTCAGCCAGTTGTAGCCCAGCGGAGATTTGCTTGAACCTGAGCAGCCTCAGCTCTGAAGCAAATGCTCTCCTTAGCGGCAGTGCCCTGGGCTGTTCACAGAAGCCTTAGCCAGTGGCACTCAGTACCTCCTGTGCTGGGTCCCTCTACCACACACCAGACAATCACCAAACAAGCACTGATTCTGTCTGATTATTTCAGGATGGGCCTGCTCTGGAGGAAACTAGCTCAGTGACAGAAAGCTGGATACTTTGAGTTGTCTGACTCATAAGTTTGGCTGCATTCTGAAAAAAAAGTAGATCTAAATAAAGGCAGGTTCTATTGTGTTTTTTTTTCTCACAGGCTGAATAGCTTCCAATCTTACATTCACATATAGAGCCCAAGTTTCATTATACAACAATAAAAAACACACATACACAAATAAACCCCAAATCCCATTTTAATCATATCTATTTGTGTTTCTGAAGCATAGAAATCACTGATATATGAGGAAATAGACAGGAATGGCTCTTGGTATACAGAACAAGAATAAATGGGTCACCCATAACTGGAGGGTCACTTATCCTATATTATAAAAGCCTGTATGTTAATTGTCCATCCAACTGTTTGACCAGTCACTATCATGCACACTACCAGTAGGCAGACGCTCCAACTGGTAGGTTAGCTTGCTGCTGGGGTCCTGCTGATCCAGACTGGGTGAGATGGGCCGGACACGCCCTGGAGCCCTCCCACAGTCCTTCCTGGCCCTGATCATGCACTGGTGGGGTCCCTCGGCCTGGCTTGCAGGGATCGGGATGAACATCCCCCCCGGATTGCAAGAGGGTGCAGGCCAGGCCGAGGGACCCCACCAGTGCATGAATCCATGCACCAGGCCTCTAGTCTAAGTATAATGGAGCAGAAATGTAGTTTTTAATCTTAGCTCCTCCATTAATTAATTGACCTCTGTGCATGACCTTGAACAAATCCTTAAATGTAACTGACAAACTTATCTGGCCCGTGGTCTGTGGCTTATCTATACCATCTTGTGTTTTCCACCCTATTTTCTTCTTAGTCTCTATACCCACACGGAAAAGAAGGGGTTGGCTAGGAATGTGCAGATAAGGTAACAAAAGTAAACAATTTGTAAAAGTATTTTATTTTCCTCTTGTATTTGCTTTATATCTTGCTTTTACAAAGTTATGAAGTTCACAGGTTTATACCAAAATGTAAGAAGGCTAAGCTATTAGCTTATAAACATTTTTGCGGTCAAATGTCATCTGATTTCATTTTTCTAATCCATATTCAATACAAAATATTCCAATACCAGCCATGCTAGAGCCGCTCTAGGCATGTGTTTCTCTTAGGCAGGAGGAAGACCTTCAATAGCCTTTCTTCTTTGACTCCCCCCTTTCCCAATACAATTGGGCTTCTACCTTGAATTTAGAGCAAACATGGGAAATTCTAGTGCAGGTGACCCAGCAGGGCCACATACTTGGGAGCTGGAGGTGAGGTTTGGGATTACTGTCTGATAAGCAGTAGGTGTGGTTTACATCATAATTTCACATCCACTAGCCTATGGGACTCAGTATAACCCAAATCACCGCCACAGCTCCTATTCCTAGTCATTAGACAGCTTCTTTGCAATCCTGAGGGTCCTGATGATGTGGGGCAGGGACGAGATCACTATTATCCATGTGGCAGGCATGGCCTTCCCAGCAATTCTAAAAGCTCTCCCTTAGGCAACAAGAACGAAATCTGTCCATCAGTGTATATCAATGGCAGTGATTTGAGCAAACCAGGGGGGACATGCTGTTCAAATATCACATCACAATATACTTTGATCTCCCCTCCAATGAATTCTCTTCCATAAAACATACCATACCATTCCACTACATGTTGTACACCTACTGCCACCAAACCATCCACATACCTAGTCACTAAAGCTGTCCACTGTATAATCTACCCCCCAAGACTCCCAAAAAACAAAATCAAAGAAACCTTTGTTCAGCAAATAATCACTTAAACAGCAATGATTTTGCCTATAACTTATAGGTAGGTCAGGAGCTAAACACTCAATTGCTAACTCTTCTGAGACAGAAAACACTTCTCCCCACAAAAGCAGGAGTGTGGTAGCAATATGTTCTCTTCAAGTAGCATCAGATCAAAATAATTCTTTGCGCTTAAGAGTTATGTTTGCATTGTGTTTAACGGGGAAGAAGCAGATGCCAAAATACATTTTGAACCTGATTAAAACTTTAGGATAAAACTTGAAGTGACTCATATTATATCAGAACAAACTGCCATTAACACACTAGCACATGCACACAAAAGGATTTACACCAGCGTTTCCTCGGCTTCTAGCCGTGAGAAGTAGGCACACATAATTAAAAAATAAAGTTATAATAAATGGCCTCCGACTCCTTATAAGAAATGTCAGGTTTTGTCAGGTCATGTAACGGTTTCCTTTCTTCATAAAGTACTAAATACCAGAGTTTATGTAAACCCCTGAGCCACTGCTCTTCTCTGAGGGGGACAGAGGGCTAGAGTTAGTCAAGACATCAAAGAAGATTTTAAAATGGCCAAAAAACCTGCATACCTTTCAAGACACTTTAAAGTAATAACAGAACCATACATAAGCAGCCAAAATGTTTATGGTACATTTATTTCTAAACAGAACTAGAACAGTGCGTTTAGGATAACACACTAACCTGACGTTAAACAAATTTTACATCCAACAAAAACATTATTGCTACTGCTTCAAAGCAATAGCAATATGAAATGAGGAAAAGTATTCCAAGTACAGGTGCCCATCGTATACACATGTACAAGGATCATTCATATACACAAAGGCAGACAGACTGTGCACAACTCCACCAAAGTGAAACCCAAAGTGGTTCTTAGGGACTCTACCGGCAAAGGTTCCCCTCACCTGCCCAACACCTGCCCTACAAAGCTTCACCACTCTCGTCTTTGCAGACACGTCCTCAGGCAGGACAGAAGGACACCTATGCACAGTGCAGGCAAGACTTTCTTAGCACACTCCCCAGCCATCTAACAAATGCTGCTTCGCTACCCAGAGAAAAATGCAGGTTTGGCAATAAGTCCAAATATGCTCTCCTGGGAATTTACCATCTCCAAACCCACAGAACAGCCTGGCTTCCCTGGTCACCTGTACAGGAAATGGGGGTGAGAGGTGGGAAAAGCTTCATAATCTCATAGAGAAACAGCACAGTCTTGATGCAATAGGATTCTCTCTGGTCTCTCTCAAGTGTCAGGTAAACCTCAATAGTGTGGTTAACAAAAAAGTTTTCCCATTCACAAAGACAGAAGTGAATAGCTTGTGGGGCCATTACCTAGTAGTAGCTCCTTTAGTAGGTCTTAATCATTAGAGCCTTCCCTGGAAAAAAAGGACACATACTTCGTCTTGCATACAATTTCAGGGGGTTCGCACACCATCCATGAATCCCCAGTGAAGTCCTCCTGCCCTAGAGCCAGAGTGAAAGAGACAGATGAGCAGACGTGTGTGCACCGACAGGGGAGGGGAGAAACCTGGATGTTCTGCATCCCAAAGCGTGGCTGTGTGCGCCGCGCTGCTCTCCCTTCTCCCTGAAGAACCTTTCAGTGTGAACCCAGAAACGAAAGAATGAAAAGCAACAATTCCACAGCTTCTCTTCCGAGTCCGGAGAAAAGACACACAAAGCAGTCTCACTGAGGCTTTGCTAGTGTGGCTGCTCTCAATGGACAGGTGGACTTTACACACCAGATTCCACTCTTTCTTTCCAGCTAGTGGGGAGGTGAGGGCAAGACAATGGTTTTGGAAATCAGTTTCTAAGAAGCCTGCTGAGGCCCTAAAGACTGAATTCAGATGCTTTATCCCAACTCCCCTATCCTGGGTGCCGCAGGTGAGTGCAACGCATTCTGTAGGTTTCAATCCCACAGCAGCCTGGAGAGTCAGAAACTGCAAAGGGAGATAAAGGCTGCACCTCGAGGTCCAACAGCCCGGCAATCCCTGCAGCAGTGAGTGCCCAGGGCTCACAGCACCACTTCACGTGGACACTAGGTCTGTGTGCTGCCCTGAGCCAAGCACTCCAGCACACCTAGCAGAGAGGGTCGCTGGGGAGCACTGTCCGGAAGGACTTGCCATTGTATGATTTGCTGTCTCAACTCCTAAAAGAGTCAGCAGAGCAGTCCCTCTAGCTGCTAAAAATCTTCTATCTTCCTTTACATTTAAAGCTAGCTCTGTCATCTACAAAGCCAGAGAATAGTGACATACACTAAACATAATTGTTAAGAAGAAAACTATTTGCTTCCAATTTAAATACCCAGTTATTACAAGCAGAAAAATTAAAACTGATCCTAAAATTCTAGCATTTGAACAAACTGTACTTAAAGCTTAACTACAAGTTTAAACCATCATAAGAACATAAACTAAAAATCACAAACTGAAATCAGTAACAACATGATTAGGGTCAAATCAGGTAACCAATTCAGATCTGCATCTTTAATAAACATCTGGAGAACACCAGTAGCATAAATTACCATATGCCACGCTGTCTCAGGAGTATGGTTCCTTAAAATCTTAGAAACCTCCAGCAAGATCTTAAAGTGAAACCTAACGTCCCACAGAGCTGCTGAGACTTACCCTAGTGGTAAGTCTGGCTGGTAATCACCGTCTCCTTCCCCACTTCACAGGGGAAGAAAGGAGAGTGGCCCGTGTGAGGGGCCAACGTGAAATTCGTTCAACTAATGACTTCCCAACATGGGAGGCAAAAAACTTCATGAATCAACTTTACTGTCATCTTCAGCATGTCGTTCAATGTGTCCTGTAGCATCCTAGGAATAAAGGGAAAAGGGCTCATGAGAGAGAAGTTGGCAGGAAAGACTCCCAGGCAAGGAGAGCTTCTTGGGTACATCCTATGACCTACACATGAAAGGCAGTTAGGACTCAGCATTCTTCATTTGGAACCTCATTATGCTATCTCTCAAATCTATGACTATTATTAATAATAAAAAGAAAAATCCCTTTGCTCCCCCTATCTAATCTAATAAAAGAGCAATATGCAAATTGACCCTCACTCTGTCATGCCCATAAGCCACTCCAACAAGCCACGCCCACCAGCTGATCAGGAGCAAATATGCAAATTAACTCAACTAAGATGGAGCTGGAGTTGCCCCAGGCAATGGAGGAAGCCAGGGCGCTGTGGGCTCTGAGCTCTACTCAAGGCTAAAAAGTTTCAATTATAGAAGACAAACAAACTCCAGATACCTGCTGGGCTGGGACCCCTGGCAACCCAGGCTTCGAGCGGGAGACCAAGGCAACAAAGTCTCAGTTATAGAAGTTAAATAAATCCCAGATACGTGCTTCCAGCCAGGTACCCCAATAGGGCCCCAAACCCTGAAGGGGGTGTGGGCAGCCTGAAACGGCCCTCTGCCCCTCACCCAGGCTGGCCAGGTACCCCAGTAGGGACCCAAACCCTGAAGGGGCTGTGGGCAGCCTGAAACGGCCCTCTGTCCCTCACCCAGGCTGATCAGGCATCCCAGTAGGGACCCAAACCCTGAAGGGCCTGTAGTCAGCCTGAAACGGCCATCAGCTCCTTACCCAGGCTGACCAGGCACACCAGCAGGTGGACATTCCCCACGGGGTCCCAGACTGTAAGAGGGCATAGGCTGGGCTGAGGGACTCCCCGCCACCCCCCCACCGAGTGCACAAATTTTTGTGCACCGGGCCTCTAGTCTATAATAAAAGCATAATATGCTAATTAGACTGGACACCCTTCCAGACAACCTTCTGGATGAAGCTGGGGCTGTGAGGGAAGCCCAGGTCCCGGGTGCCAGAGGGAAGCTGGTACTGGCAGCTGGGGGAAGGAAGGCCTACTCTTGCACGAATTTTGTGCATCGGGTCACTAGTTTATTATAATTCTGAACATTCTAACAAGGCAAAAGGTTTCCAATGAACCTTTTGCTCCCAGGGGTCAAATGAACTCAGGTCGACCTCAAATCCCAATGTACCTGTTTGGATCCTTTCCTAGCAGTGAAAAAAGCATCACAGTTCTTCCAGCGACATTTCAGAGTCTGAAAGTTTGGGTTTGTATGGTCAGTCAGCAAATGTTGTTTTAAGTGATCTACAACGCCAAATATCAGAGAGCAACCATGCCACTGGAGAGAAATAGAATGAAAGGTTAAAAAGGTACCGGAAACACGCAAACAGAACACTCCGATTCGCATCCCATAAATTTGATGGAGACAAAAATTAAACCCCTTATTATGTAATTTATTCTTGCCTAACAAAACAAAGCCAGAGACAACCAAATTAATGATCGATATGACAAGAAACCTTGAAAAGACCGGGAAGTCTTCTGACATTTTGGTATTTTAAGAAGGCAAAGTTAGCCAGTACATCGTTAAGTTAATAAATATGTATAGACAAGTTACCATAAAATTCAGTTTATATCATACTCTTTATCTTGCCATCATAAAATGAGTTTCTTTGTCCACTTATTTAAAAAGACAAAGAGCGTTCCTGTGATGCTGAAAGGGCTGTTTCGAACAATTCTAAGAACTACTGACTTATAAACTTAAAGGCAAACGTGCCTGGTTCAAAAGGAAAGCCACGCGTGGAAAGGTGTGCTGTGGGAGACTGCTGGCCACGGAAGCTGGCTTTCCACAAATCCTTCTCACCCGCGTCACAGTCTTGTGACCATCTACTCTTTTTTAACTATAATTTTACTTCTCATGTGACTAGGTCCCAATCGTTAGTCAGAAAGCAGATGGACTCTTTGTCTTGGCTTTTTCCCTACAGGCTTGCTTGTAATAAATCTTATGATTCTGATTCTAACATGTTCATTTCTAAAATGTAATACAAATTTGAGCATTTCCTGTCAGTACCTCCCATCTCTCTACCTTGAAGTATTTTCCCCTTTCTCTAGATAAGCTAAGTCTGTATTTGTATACTCTGCAGCCTGTTATACTAGATTTGCTTTTCTTCAATAAGAAGACTAAAAAGCAAACAGCAATATGTAAAAAGCTGCAAAGTAATTAAGCTGTGGACAAACCCAAAATCAAATTTTAAAATAGTTTATCCCATCAATCTGAAAAAAAGGTTAGGGTTTGGGCGGGAGACTCAGTGTCATAAACTTTTCTTTGGTCACCGATATCAGAACTGATGAAACAAATTAAGGCTTATAAGGAATAAGTGTGAACATTTTGAGGGTTAACCACCTGCACCCACCCCAAAATAAACACTACACAATTTAGCCTAGAAAGCTGAAGTTTAACACTTCAAGAAGACAAATTTTTATTTGCCCATCCCCCCCAAAACCAATGAGAACACAAACCGAATTAATATGTGTAATCGGTAAGGAATGGGTGTAGATTAGGCAGATCAGGGAAATAAACACTTGTACTTTTTCATATACTTATGCACTGTTGATATATTTGTAAGAATGTACTGATTTTATAATAAAACAAAATAAAAACCACCAGGTAGACAACCTGAGTGGAGGGTATTTAAATATACTTTATTTCCAATCTTAAAACAGGTTCTCCATTAAAGAAATATAAGAAAGAATTAATGTACGTTTTAAAAAAATAAGCTTCCTTGTCCTACAGTGGAATGCATAAAGTGCATGCTCAAACAGAAAAAAGCTACACTGATGACAATGAAGGTCTATAAGTTAGCCTGGAGTTAAGCAACTCGGAACAGTTTCACTCCTTACCCAGCAGCGGTAATTCTGCATCAGATTTAGCCTCACGGCCTGAATACTGCCATCATAACAGCCGGTATAAATCTGAAGAAAGAGGTTTATCATATCAGACCAATACACACACACCAAAAAACAACTATGAAACATCCTCAAAATAAGAGTCAAAGGTACTTGTAGCAACTTAAGAAAATACTGACATTAAGCAACAAAAGCCCCATGGGTACTACAAGGGGAAAGCATCCTTGAGATCTTTTCTTCTAGATCCTTTGAAGCTGTGCTCCTTCCAGAGCCGCTCTCGGGACCATGACTGACAGCAAACTGGCAGGGCTCAGAGGCACCACCTCACTTTAACCGGCGCAGCTTTGGCTTCCACTGGGCATCACGTGCCATCTGTAGGCATCTGTATGCCATTGGAACACAGGGTTCTACTACTCAGAGTCTGAAAAACCATCCATTCTTGTTCAACTTCATAATTTAAAAATAAAGTAAGTCAAGGATTAGCAGGGTTAAATGAGTTAGCTTCTCCTTTTAGGCCTGCTGTAACTATGTCATACTGGCCAAAACTCCTGATTCCAATATTCTGTGCAGACCATAATGTCTCTGGAAAGAGCACACTCTTTTTTAAAGAACATCTTAAATGTGATCTTCTACTTAATGGTGCTATTAGATTTCTATTGCAATTATTTAGCTATCAATAGGAAATGAAATATTCAACAATGTTACTAGGTTTTATCTTGATAACATTATGCCAAGAAATAGAAAGGCAATCAATAATGAGGCATATCAGAAACAGATGTCATTTCTGGAAGTGCCAAGTGTTAACATTATCATCAGTTTGTAGGATTTTTAGTAAATACATTCAAAGGCAAATGCGTGGCATGGCAAACAACACTCACCATACTTTTATGGATGGTCATACACATAATCATGTCTTTGTGTCCTCCATAAACTTGCAATCGATCATGGGACTTAGGTGGAGGGAAAAAACAAAAAGAGAATTAAGGTTATTTACACCTTATGATTAATAAGTATAGTCCCTGAAGGCATTTGGCAAGTTTAAAACTATACGTGATGCACCTGTAGCATTTTTTTTTTTTTAATTCCTCACCTGAAGATTTTGGTTTTTGTAAATTGATTTTTAGACAGAGATGAAGAGAGAGAAAGAGAGAGAGAGAGAGACAGACAGACAGACAGACAGACACAGATGAAAAACATTGATTGGTTGCCTTTAATACATGCCCAGGGATTGAACCTGCAACCTGGGTATGTGTTTGATCAGGAATCAAACCTGCAACCTTTTGGTGTACAGAATGATGCTCCAACCAACTGAGCCATCCAGCCATAAAATATAATCTAGCTCTAGCTGGTTTGGCTCAGTGGATAGAGGATGGGTCAGCGGATGAAAGGATCTTGGGCTTGATTCCAGTCAAGTGCACATACCTCGGTTGCAGGCTCAGGGCATGCAGGAGGCAACCAAATGATTCATTTCTCTTACATGGATATTTCTCTCTGTCTTACCCACTCTCTTCCACTCTATCTAAAATCCATTGAAAAATATCCTGGGGTGATAATTAAAAAAGAAAAAAATATAATCTAGCTCTAGCCAGTTTTGCTCAGTGGTTAGAGTGTTGGCCCATGGGACTGAAGGGTCTCGGGTTCGATTCCCAGTCAAGGGCACATACCTCGGTTACTGGCTCAATCCCTATCCCTGGCTAGGATGCATGCAGGAGGCAGCTAATCAATGTGTCTCTCCCACATCGATGTTTCTCTCCTCCCTCCCCACCCTGCCCTGCTCCTTGTCTTTCACTTTCTAAAAATCAAAGGAAAAATACCCTTGGGTGAGGATTTAAAAAAAAAGAAAAGAAATATACTCCAATGGCAATCTTTCTAATAAATCCTTCTCCTAAGGGAGGAGCTGGTAATTGGAATTAATACACCCAATTTCTATAGTTTCAAAGTTCCAACTTCAAATTGCACTTAAGGAGAACTAGAAGGGTTTTAGAGACTGCAGTTGCTGCCCAGAAACCATTTACATTTTGATACCTATGAGGCTGACCACGCATCCCAGAGCAGCGCTTCTGAAAGCACAGAATGGGAATCAGCTGCTTCATGATTACCTAGAGTGCCTGTGAAAAATGCCGACTCCTGGGCCCCAACCCAACCTTACTATTTTAAAATGTCCATATCAATCTAAGTAGACAGTCTTCCCAAATCATTCAAGCAAAATACTGGATCTAAATTCTACCTGTAATTCGTAGACACGAACAAATTTATCCAGGCAAGCAGTCACCATCACCTTTCCTAGGATGTTCACCACAGTCACTGCGTGATTGTGACCTTTATAGATCCGCACGAGCTCCCCAGTCTGCATTGGGAGAGAGAGAAGTTAGTAGACTTTCCAGACATCTTCCGACTTTGAGATTTATGACTCTCTAATTCTAAAAGTCGTAATTCTGAGGCTTCCGTACAACCACATAACTACACTAATTTTAACAGCAGGAGTACTCTCACAAGCATTTGTTACCCACACAAACGATATGTATCCTGGTGGAGAAAACTTAGTGTCACAGAAAAAGAAGGACCACAGCTCTACCTGTATGTATTTTATTCTAAGTACAGTTGACGCTTGAACAACGCAGGGGTTAGAGACGCTGGCCACATGCATTTGAAAATCAGCATATAACTCTTGACTCCCCCAAAACTTACATTGCCCCTCAGTATCTATGGAAGAATACTGAGGACTGTACCCCAATATCCTAAAGATAACAAAATCCTAGGCTCAAGTCCCCTATATAAAATGGCATGGAACAATGCATACAGTCAGCCCTCCACATAGATGGATTCATAATCACAGATCAAAAACAGTACAGGTATTTATTGAAGGAAATTCACATATATATGGACCCAAGTAGTTAAAACCTGTATTCACAGGTCAAATATATGTTCACTTCTATCATTTCATTGGATCTGGGTAAGTCCCTGAGAACTTGAATTATCCCCAAGTTTATAGACCAGGAACTGGGCTTCAAAGAGTTGCCTCTATGACATGAGTAGTCTCTCAGCTGTTTTCATTAGTTCTATTTTAAACTATACATCATATCCACTTTCTTAGCACCTCAGATGCTCAATTTATCTCACTTAAATGCGCATTCAAACTAAACCTTTCATAAATTTGAGTCTGTCCCCTATTAAAAAGTTTGATGAGGTCAGAATTTCTAGGGTGCTCAGTATTATCTAAGAGCGCATGCATAGGGTTATTACTAAGCCTCTCATTGGAAAAGGGGTTTAATTTACACGGGAAGAGATCTGACGAATCCTTCAAGCTTTAACCACCACTCTACTAACGATTTCTTTACGCTAACAGGGCTTACATGGATGTTGTGGGCATGGACTGACTGATCGCTGGAGCCACTGAACACAAGGTCATTCACCACCTTAAAGAAAAGAATTCAGTGCGTTAGACTCGGCAGAAGGTTCTGGGTTTCCTCTGTAACTTGCAATGTATATTGGTGAATTGATTTTGATGAGCATAGACTAGGTATAAAATAAATTGCTCAACTTTTCCACTGAAACTCATGTCCTATCACCAGGTACTCGGATGAGTTGACAGTGTATTATTGGGTCTGTTACCTCTTCAGAGTGATCACAGAGAAGGGCATTAGAATATATCTATATTCTACAGTAAAATACACTTTTATTGTTACTAAGTTAACATCTTAAAAAAAAATGGCACATCCCTGGGTGAGCCAGGCCTGAAAAAAAGGACCGTAACTCCTTCCTCTTTTCAAGATGACTGTGTTCTGAGTAAGGCATTAGACAACACAGAACATGTCATTCACACTGTTCCACTTGTGCCAGGCAGCTAGCTCCTGTGCTCCGGCACGGCACTTGCCTTCATGCAGAGAATGGTTTTGCTGTGGCCCTCCAGGGTTCTCAGGAGGAGTCCGTTCCGCGCGTCACGTACACTAATGGTACAGTCGTAAGACCCCACGACCAGCAGCTTTCGGGCACCTTCCTGAGCTGTGGCTAGACAGCTAACTGCCCGAGGGCCATGGCATTCAAAGATTTCAAGTCGTTTGTTGTTCTGAAAAATAAGCCACCATTATATGAAGTAAAAGCAACTTAGCTGATAAACCTCAAAATCAACTAACCCAAATCACTCCCTTAACACAAAGTAAATTCTACTGCCTGTACTTAAGCTCTCTTACTCATTCCCCAATCTTTAACTTCCCACCTCTGCCTTTCCTATGTTCATGACTCTCTCTGCCCCATTCCAGTGGGGGCAAACTCTCATCTTATGAGTTCATTTCTAACTTCAACCACACTGTCCTGATCAGAATTGGAACCTGGTTCTCTTTTTACACCCGCCCTCACATTAAGTTAATGATAATGAATGATCACCTTTTTTCATACTCTTATTTTCTATGTCACAGTCCCAGGAACTCCTTCACTATTTTTCCCCCCAAAGTTGAGAACGACTTTCTTAGACAATTTCAATTAGAGTCTGTCCTTCTCCACCTCTCTGCTATTCTGATGTTCCTGCTGCTAGTTCTATGGCATCTTTCAGGACATCTCGTGGAGCACAGAAGCCTTTGTATCAGAGTCCATGGTCACATCCTAAATTCCCAAACATCCCTTTCTCTCAGATCTCAGACTTGTTTCCCTCATCCCCACGTCAATTCTGTTCAGAAAGTCTCCCACTTCCCCAAAACCTCAAAAAATGTACTTGAGGTGCATGCACGGGGCAAAATTCCCAGAAACTAAATAAGCACAGAGCAGCATACTGGAGACCCACAGAGCTAAGCAACGATTTCAGCCACCCTGAGGTGCTGGGAGACAGACTGAGAGTTCGGCCCATTGGTGGCAAGACCCTGGTAAACTGCCCTGGCTTTCAAGCACAGCATTCTAGGAGTCCAGCATATCAGAAAAGGCCCAGCCCTAACAAGGCTTCAAAATTCACATCTCTGCAGAGTCTCAAATCTCTACCTTGAGGTCCATCTTCTCTGGTTTTTCAACCATTTAAAGACTATTTGAATTTCTTGTCATCATCTTTCAACTAAGATGCTCCTGACTTCTAGCTACCTTCAATACATTAAGCTACTAAAAGAGAAGAATTAGGTAATTATCAAATTTCATTGATTAAAATAGTTTGAATTTATTCTTTCTTCTTTATTTCTATTACCCTAACCAGATCTAATCTAAGCTATTAGCACTTCACATCTGGAATGCAAGAACCTTCACTAATTACCCTTCTGTGATCTATTCCCATCAAGTGGACCAAATAACGTGGTGCTTGAGTATATGTGCTGGCTTCTTAAAGACAGAAACCATGATGTATTTACTACAACTCTTACATGAATGAGACTATAATTGGGAGTAGCATAGCAAGCATTCTAATATGTCTGCCATGCTGCTTAAAAGATGACCAGATGACCTTGAGATATAGTGCTACAACACAGTAGTAACCAAATCCATCAATTCCATCTCTTAGAGTACATCTCTTATCCATTCTCTTCTCTTCAACCTTGGTCCAACCTTTCATGTCAGCTTCCGTTAGAAAGCCTCCCAAATGGTCTCCCTGCCTCGACTATTACCAATACTTTCCAATCTTATCAACTCCGGAGTGACTTTTTCTAAAATACAAATTGGATCATGTATTTCCTACATTAAAACCTACAAAATGAAGTCCAACTTCATTAGCAAAGCACACAGGGTCACCAAGAATTGGTCCCTACTCACTTCCTAAGCCTCGTCCTGGGGCCTAGCACATAACAGATGCCCAACAAAGATTCGCTCAACAAAAGAAATCTGTTTGACTTAGAAAAGAATGAGGTCACGTGGGCATGAAGACAAACCTTTGACTTAGTTCACATCACAGAACAGGCTACCCTCACGAAACCCCAAATCAGTTCCAAACCTCATCAGTGTCATACTCATACTCAAAGGAATTTAAGCTCATTTTTCAGGGTGTCATTCCTAAAAGTGAGATGGACTACTTTAACCTGTGACTCACTACTTGGCTCCAAATCGTCAGGCTCGGTTTAATTTAGCAGAGTTACATTTTGGTCCTGGCACACTTGGGTCTGTACAGACAGAATGCAGGCTCTTACATCACCTACACCCAATGAGAACAGTTTTTGAGTAGTGGTTAATCCGTTGCTTTCTCACGTAACAAAACAAGAAAATGTCTGTCTTCCACTTCTTCCCCAACAGGTTTCCATTTCTTTCCACACACATCTCACACTACTTTCCAGTGGCGTGGGAACTCAGCCTTTCTGCCCCAACCACTAACCTCTATGTTGAAGGTGACCACAGTGCCATTTGCTAGTCCTGCATAGAGGACTCGCCATCGACTGTGAAGGCAGAGGACTCGGTCGTCCAGCTGTAACTGCTCCAAACACTCTCGTGTCTGATAAAAGGACACAACACCTAATCAGTCGAGGTTAAGCAAGCAAAATGTGAAACACCCTTCTGAAAGCAGAGTAGGAAATGGTTTTATGAGGAAAAAGTAGTATCATCCATTTTGTAGAAGGGCCATCTTAGATAATTTTTCTCCTTTGAAATATGTGGCCAAAGACTCTCAAGCTGTAGTAACAAAAACAAATGTAAATTCTATAATGGTACCCATATTCCTAATATGGAATGCAGACATTCTTCAAAGAGCACTAGGAATCGAGTATTAACCTCTTAAATTAAGTAGCCAAAGATACAGTTAAAGCTGTATTTGACATCTAAAAGGAAAATTATAGTTGTATATGTAATAGCATTAATGAACTATGTGCTTTCCTGCAATTGATTCTCTATTTTAATAGCTATCAAGTGTCTTGTTCAAATCAGTGTCAGGTTAGCCAATCCATAATTACCCAGTCCTTTAAAATATATAGAACCCCAAACTTCACATCCAATCCCTAGATTCCAATTCAGTAGGCCCTGGATTATGTATTTTTTAAAATGTCCTTAGCAATTTTGATGCATACCCAGGTTAAACAAGCACTGTTTAATTTGACCTTCAAGAAACAATTTTGATAAATTTCCAGAACTGGGTTATATTAGCAAATTTAATTACCTTAGAACCTAGAATAGGCCCAAAACACACTAAGTGCTCAAGATCTGTTGTTAATGATATCAAGCAACTAAATGCCCAAGTGTATCTTTTAAAACAGGTCTGGGCAGAGATGATAAAACGAAGATGGTCTGAAGTAGGTAGGATGTGACAAGCTGTGGGTAGAATGAAAAGCTGTAAGCTGTGAAAGCCCTTGTTTTCTCCTCCCATTTTCCTCTCATACCTAAGAGAGTCAGCCTTTTAAATTTCTCCCATAAAATTACAAATATAAATGCCACACATGAAGCTGTAAAAAAAAAAAAGACAGTAACTGTTGCCTCTGATTAATGCAATCTCTTGGTAATTTTATAGAGGAAATTGAACTCTATGTAATGTTTTCTTAAAAAAAAAAGAACTATTGGCAAATGCAACATGAACTTCAGTTATGTATAGGAACTTCAGATATTATGGTGAGCTACAGCTAATACATGCAGTATTGTTTATTTTGATGAAGTTCAAGCTCAGACAAACTCTATAATGACAGATGCCAAGAGAAAGAGGGAAGAAAGAAGCATCTGTCTCAATGTCTCCACTTTACATACTATAAATACAGCCAAAGCTGGTCCATATTATCATTTTTTATTTTTCTGAACCCACTTACCTTCACATTATAGCAGCGAATGGTGTGATCACTGGAACCCGTGTAAAGGGCAGCATTCTTCCCAGAGATTGGAGTAACCAGGAGGCAGTTAACTTTCGAAGCATGACCCTCAAAGACACCAATGCACTTCCGACTCTAAGTCAAGCGCAGATCAGAGCATTACTTATGGGTATAGAAGGATTGATACTGCCTTTCCTCAACAAGAAAATGCTAAAACGTAATAGTTCACTGCTGCATCCTTAGTGCCTAGGGAAGTGCCTGGTATACAAACAGTGTTCAGTAAACATGTGACCAATAATGCCAGCAAGTGGCCACATGCAGTAAGGTACTTCCAACTGTGTTAGCTGAGTCACACCAAAAAATACTTAGGGCAATTCACTACAAGGTTGGTAAGAATTTTAATTAATGCCTAGGCAAGGCTGTCCAACACATAGACCAAACATCTACCAAATCCAAACTGAGGCTAATTACCCAGACAAATCCCTGCATTTGATTTAGTAGCTTATGAAAATGCTCCATAATATTCTAAGGCATGTCAGGTGTCTTCACAGGTCCTACTGGTCCAGGTATGGTTTCATAAGGGGACAGCCTAATAGCTACCTGTGCTATCTCTGAGATCTATTTAGAATGTACACATATACATATACTTACCTTGCAATTCAGAGTTAGAGCCAATCCCCCAAACCTTACACTCATACTTCCTGGCACCACTGCTTCTTTCCGTCAGTCATCACTTTTGCCCCTCAGGTTATTAGGCTAAAGAAGCCTAGTTACTTATTGCCTACAGCAAACACTTTTTCTTGGTCCATCATCTAACCTTTTGATTTTCAGGACTTTAACAATTTTAAATACTTTCATAGAGTTTGTTTGGACAACACAGTGTTCCTAAAGTTTCTTGGCTATCATTATTGATAAACAGATTTAGTTTAACATACACCAAATTCAACACTTAAAAATTAATTCTATGAAAATTCAGAGAAACGGGCATTAGATAATACCAAGTGTGTGTAGTGGAAGACGGTTGCTCTCTTTAATAACTTGCACAACTAATCAACTATCAGGGGAGATGCCTCCTCTAAAACTTCCCCAGTATTCTTTTTACTCCCCTATTATATAGCAGTCATGCAACTGACCTCATCACAAACTCCAGGGATCGGACTAGCCCATGTCTATTGTTGTAATCCCACCTTCCTTTGACAAGTGCTTATTCAAGGAATAATGCACGAAACCCTTGTTTGGTGGTGGGAGGAAAAAGAAACCCCAACAGCTCTTGGATCTATTTGTGAGCAGGAGGAGGACACCTTAGGAAGAGGTGATATGAAGAAGGTAGAGTGGAGAGACACAATAAAATCAAATTCCCAGGGACCCTGTGGAACAGCTGGACCAACTTTATCTAAAGTTAGTCTAAATCCTACCCATATCTAGACAGCAAATAAATTCCCCTATTGCTGAGCTGCAGTTTCTAAAACCTGCAACCACCAAAAGCATTCAAATTGCTGTACCGACTTACCACCAGATTATAAGTTCGCACAGTTTTATCTGCTGAACAGGTATATAGTAAATTCCCAAATATCTGAATTGCATTCACTGCAGCTTGGTGCCCCTCAAAAGTCCCTTCTGTGGGCTCATCATCATCTCCTGGCTCTGAAGATATTTCTAGAAAACAAGAATATGTTTCAGAAAGATGTCCACTGTGTCTGAAAAGATACTCAAAAATTAAAACTATTACATAACATGGTGGCCCCGGGATTCTCTTTAGAGTCTAGTTCCCGTTGCAAAATACCACAGTTTTCATTGAGACCCTCATTATGAAGACTTCACAGTAAGAGAAAGCAGGGAAGGCCTTTCACTTAAGAAAAGGATACTTGTATGAGTTTATGAGTGATAACAGGAAGGCACCAAATATCTTCACATACAGTTGTTTCGCTGAGCAAGGCATTATTCTTTAAGCAGTTCTGTCTCAAAGCCATGAAACCTTAATACGAAATAACTGAATAGATAAGAGAGCCAGGTAAGAGAGATGGGCGTGAGAAACTGAAAAGTAGGATCTAGGATTTAGGAATGCCTTAACTGCTGGTCAAAGCAATCTTCTTGGTGCTAACTCCTACCCCCTATTTTATAAGTATATTTAAGTAGATTTAAACCCTGGCTCTAACATTTACAAGGCTTTTCTCTGTGGTAATTTAAATAAAGCAGAACAACCAAATACCTGAAGAGTTCTTTGATCCTTTTATGGAGGAGATCACGGTCTGAGTTTCTGCCACACTACAAAACAATAGCAAAAGTCTTAGCATCTGTGTGAACAGGACAGGTAGTAAAACCTAAATTTTTCTGACTCAAAGTATTGTTCTAACAATGGCAAAGTAGCAATGATGAGATCATTTTCCCATCTGGAATTTCTATATGGAAGGAAAGAAAAGTACAGTAAATATTTGTAACACAAATGAGGAAGCAGCAAATCTCCACTGGCAAGTTTTTGAGTCTCTTCCACATCTGCAATACCTACAGATTTTCTATAACTTTGATTCTTTTAAAAATTCTGAGTCATAACAAAAAGTTTTATTGATTTTTTTTTTTTTTTTAAGAAAAGAAGAATGGCCCTAGGCGGTTTGGCTCAGTGGATAGAGTGTAGGCCAGCAGACCAAAGGGTCCCAGGATCAATTATGGGCAAAGGCATGTACCTCAGTTACAGCCTCCTCCCCAGCCCGGGCCCTGGTCGGGGTGCGTGCAGGAGGCAACCAATCAATGTGTTTCTTTCACATCGATATTTCTCTCTGTCTTTCCTTCTCTCTTCCACTCTCTCTAAAAATCAACAGAAAATTATCAAGTGAGAATTAAAAAAAATAAATAAAAGAATGGTGAAACTGTTCTGATTGGACCAATACAACATCCCTACCTTACAGGGATACCATCTTTATAGCGAGTGCCAATCTCACTGGTAGAGCTAACTTCATCACAACCAGAACGAGAAGTTTCTAATGAGTGCTGCTCAGTGCAGTTCCAGGTATCCTTCTTCGATGGGCTGTCTGGCTTCTCCTCTCCAGATTCAGAGGAATCAATAGCCACTACTTCTAACTGAGGGTTAGGAAGCTCCAGGACTTCCAGAGAGGAGTCGCTATCTGGCTCATCCCTGACACTCTCTTGTTCAAGTCCAGTTCTGCTGTCTTCCCAGGTGGAGGTTGTTACTTTCCCTCCTTTAGTGGACTTTCCAGTTTTTACTTTTCTCACAGGTTTAGCAGTGAATACATCCTGTTCGGTGTCACTGTTCTCAGGAACATGGGCGGCTCGCAGAGTCTTCTTCTTCCTAAGTTTCTTCTTTTTCTTGTTGCCCCGCGTTTCCGCTGACGTCAGAGTAGACTCTGCTTGTTCAGGCTGGTCAGCGGGAGAGAGGGACTCCTTCTCTAAAGGGGTTTCTGAAGCAAAGAACAATCTTGGGAAAGAACTGGTACAGGCTTCAGACCCGCTGTTGCCTTTGCCTGGCTCTTCGCCTTCTTTATTTATGCTGGGAAGACCAGCTGATTGGGACGAGAGAGCATTTTCCCCGTTGCTGCTACTTTCTTGCTCCACAGAAAGCCTCAGCTTTTGGCTGGGCTCATGGAACTTTTCTGTTAGCTCTGACAGGGACAACGGTGCAGTGAGGGATGCATCGACCGAACGGCGGTCACTGACCTCTCCTGAAGAGAGAAGAAAAAAATTATGGCACCTTTTAATGTCTGCTATTTATAGTCACAAACTGCAATTATTTGTTACTGGTTGAATCTCTAACAAATAATAACATTTCAATGACATATTAAACCATGGCCTTTAAAGCTGTTCTCTCACCCCTCAATCTCCCATAACCGACATAAATGTCTATTACAGAACTGAGTATACTTTGCCTTGCTCAATCTCACAAATAACACGCATGTTTTATGCCCTGCAAAAGCTCCTTATGGGCAGGAACTGTTTCTATCAATCTTTTTTCCTTGTTTCTCATTTGAAATATCCACATACTGAACATCATGTTCTATTCTTAGTAGACACTAAAATATCTATTTAACCGAGGTGCATTTCTTCTTAATTTTCACTATGCATTTCACCTGTACATCATCCAGTTTAGCTACATACTAGTAGTTAAAAAGTCAGTTGACTTAAAATGCCTATTTTCTTTGACTTAGTTATTTCATGTCTATAAATTTAAAGTGATAAAATAACCACATACTCAAAGACATCTATGTTACACAGAATCCTAAAAACAAGGGGGAAAAACTAAACATTCAAAGATTATATAAATTATTGCACATCCAGATTATTATGCAATTTCTCCAATATTATGCAACTAGTAAAATAAAATAGTTTAGATGAATTATTTTTATGACACAGGGAAATGATCATGACATATTAAATGGAAAAAAGCCAAGTTATAACAGACTACAATGTGTCCTTTGTATAAAGTCTACATGTAAACACAACACGTAAGATTTAAAAAAAAGATTGAAAGCCCTAGCCAGTGTGGCTCAGGTTCAATTCCCGGGCAGGGCGATGCCCGCACTGCAGGTTTGGTCCCTGGTTTCGGGGGGGGGGGGGGGGGAGAAAACCGATCCATGTTTGTCTCTCACACTGATGTTTCTCTCCTCTCTCGCTCTCCCTTTCTCTCTCTCTCTAAAATCAATAAAAAACATATTTTTTAAAAACTCTTCCCTACTCTGATATGACAAAAAATAATACAGGTTGTCCCAAAAAAGTTCATTTTCAAAATTTAAAAAGAATCTACAGAAATTAATAATATTTTTGTTAATGACTGTATTCAAACTGGTGACTGTTCTGGCCCAGGCATTGCTGATAATGTGAAGCAATGGAATTGCAAACATCAAGAATCATTTTATTCGGTATTTGTGCGCCCTCAATCTGTCGACGGTTGCTGGTTTTGTACGGTAAACTTTATCTTTCATGTATAACCATAAATAAAAGTCTAGTGGCACTTTAGGATAAATTTTCTTTGTTCAAAGCTTAGTCTGGCTTCAAATCAGTTAAACCTGAAAAGGAGTGAAAATTAGGTGAGTGTATACATTTTTGGGGGGACACCCTATATGTATAACACATTTAGATTTCTAGTTTCCCAATTATTTACAATGTATATACATAAGAGGGGTTTTTATTCTTAAATTTTTTAATTGACTTGAGAGAGCGAGAGGAAAGGAGATGGAGAGAGAGAAAACATCAATAAGAGAGAGAAGCATCCATCGCCACCTCCACTGGGGATCAAGCTTGCAACCTGGCCATGTGCCCTGACCAGGAATCGAAGTGACAACCTCTCGGTGCATGGGATGACATTCAACCGAGCACACCAGCCAGGACAACATACATTAGTTTTACAATCAGGAAAAAAAATCTACTTAAAGTTGTTTCTTAAAAATTAGTTTAAAAGATCACTATATTTCTTATTACTAGTTTTTTAAAGAAAACACTAAATATCATCCAGATAAAAGCAACAAAATTCAATATGAAAGACAATATACATTTGATACAGATATCTAAATTAGTGTTGCAACAGATAGAGAAATAGAGTAATTCTTCAGAATTTTTATTTTGGCTTAAGAAATCACACAATGCCACTTTGCTTACTTTTTTACTTAACTATTAATATAGCACCATTGTGGTTATGCAAACTTCCAGTAATATTTTAAGTTGCTCAGAAGTTATTTTCAAATGGTAACCAAGTGAGTGTTATTTTATGTAAATACTAAAACTAAAAACCTTGGCTGTTTCTCAAAACCATTCAAGTTCCCATTAGATGATTCTAAACCCCAGAGCCCACTCTACCTTTCATCATGGCTACCTGGTTTCTCAGGTTTATATTAACCCTGGTGATAAAGACAGTCAAGTGCTAAGAAATTGAGAGAAAATATATTATCAGACTGAACAACATCAACCTTATTTATCACTCCAAAACTAAATAATTCTGCACCCATTCTGATAAATGGAACCTTTTAGGGGCTAATGCAAAATCAAATAAGTAATTCTATATTAGAGGAAATTCAGGAAAAGTTATTGATATTTAAATAATTCTCCTGAATGAAGAAAAGCTTAAGAAAAATTAATTGTATTAACTTCAGTTTAATGAACAAGTATTACTTTATATCACTGATATAAAATTGCCCATTACAGGGTTGCCCTTAAATCAGAGAAAAATTTACATATGATTACCTTGCACTAATTCCTTGGACACATTGCAAGGAGAGCCTTGTGACACAGCATTCACATTATCTTCTTGTTCAGAAGACATTGGTTCTTGTTTAATCTGAATTGATGAGTCCGGAGCAGGAACACTGCCATGGGCTTGGAAAGTAGGAGATGTGGGTACTTGGCAAGGGACTCCTGTGGATGATGGAGGCTCCAGAAAAACTGGGAAGAAGGGAGTAGGCAGCAGCGTGACGTCAGCAGATGTTTGAGATCTACTGCTCCTCTGTTCTCGCGTAAGGCTACAGGGAAGCTGGTATGGGCGTTCAGAAGGTTCATATGTTTCTGAAATAAAATACATACATACAAAAGCAAAAATGTTACCTGAAAAGTCACTTGTTTCTTAGCCAATATGTATTTTTAAAGATTATACAAGAATTTAAAGGCTCTCCTAATTCTTCAAAATAGATTGTCATATATCTATAAAACCACCAAGGATATAGACAGAATAAGCATTAATAATCTAATTTTTCAGATTTTAAGTGACTTATCCAAGGTCATATAGATACTAATAGAAGAGCCTAGATTTGAACCCAGGTGTTTTGATTCCTAACCCAAGGCTCCTTCTGTAATATACTGCCTCCATTGCTAAGCATTTTGAGGATGGATGTATAGTCTTATAGGCCTTTCCATAGACGAATGAAACCAAAGAAACGTGAGAGAAATCATGATTTTTTTTTTAGATATGCAATTGTTTTTTTCTTAATTGCTTCACGTTTTTTTTTACATTTTTTTTATTTTATTGCTTAAAATATTCCAAAGAGTAGTACATATGTCTCCTCCCCC